>PVKE010018590.1:0-29357 GCA_004027555.1 Craseonycteris thonglongyai | reverse complement strand
CAATTAGATAGTTTCCCGATGTACAACTCCACATCACATCACCCATGCATCGCATTATGTGCCCAGCTCCCAGAATCAGGTCCTCCTCCACCACCATATATCTGGTGCCCACTCCCCCCCCCCACAACTCTCCCTCCCCCCTCTTCCCTCCTCTCCAGGTAAACACCTCTCACCAGTTTTAATCATTTTTTGAGTGTCGTCTTCTGGTTTCTCTAGGCTCATGGGCTTATGGTCAGAAAAGAAGGACAGGCTCCTTTTCAATACGAATGATTTGGGGGAGAGAGTTGTTTTGGTCTGTTTTGCACTGGCTGTGACCCACAGTGCCGCGAGGCAGATCCATGGCAATGGTGTTGTCTTGCTTCTGAGTTCTGCGGATGTTTCTGTTCTGGAAGGAGGATGCAAATCAAAGACAAAGCATGACATGGGAGTGCCAACAGGAAGGCATCAACCAAACTGGAATGCCGGAGTAGATGGGAAGCTAAGTGTAGCCAGGTGGTCAGTGTCCAGCAGGGCACTCTCTGACCCAGCCCGTAGCTCCAGGTCACTGAGCTCGGTTTCATTCTGGTTCTGCCTGTCTGTTGCCTAGCATGTTTGAGATGCCTCCCAGCTTGGTGGTGGCCACACATTGGCAAGCCCAGCTCCTGGATCCCAGTGTGAATCACTGATATAAATGAGAGGGAGGACCCAACAGCGCCAGAAACCTATATCCACGCTGCCATTAGTATAGTTTCATCCCATCCTGGATCCTCCCGTGTGGTTCTCAGCAAAAACTCACAGACGAATATCACAGAACGCTTTACTGAAATCCATGTAAACAGTATGCCAAAGATCAGAAGCTGGTAGCCCTTCTGTTAGATTTAGTGTTCTATTTGCTAGATACATGTTAAAAACAATTATAAGCCAATTAAAGTCATTTTTAAAAATTCAGAGATTTAATATAATATTCTAAAGTTTCAGCTTCCCTTAAAATTTTTGAAGATCTGATCACCTTAGATCTACATGACCCCATGGTGATATGCCAGAGGTGAGTGGAAACCACCCCCCTTTCTATGAGGCATTTCTCATGGATGTGCCACAGTCCCCACCTCTCCTTATTGCCTCACTCTCAGCCTGTTCCACTTTTTACATCACCTGCCTGGCCTCTGTAGGCAACTGAGCTGTGATATCTATCAGATTCAATGCATTAGGCTAGCATACATACACTGACCTTCTCCTGTGTAAAGAAAATGAGGAAAAACAGGTTCACCTGACTTGGTCTGTTCCCAGTAACCCCACGCTGGTTCCTAGAATCTCTACTTGCAACCATTGGTGCATCTTACACACCATACTTCTAGTAATCTGACCAAGAGTCCCACCTGGGGTGGACACCAGGCTCACTGAACTGCAGGTGAGAGAAGCCCATGTGTTACTGTTGTGAATATTACAGATGACCTGGCCTGCCCTCAGCCATCTGGCTCCCTTCTCTGCTCTTCCCCCAGCTTGTGAGCAGACCCCGGTTGAGGTCTCTCACCCAGCCTTCCCCTCCCCGCCCCAGGGATGAAGCTTGGGTGTGACAGAGCAAGGCACAGCGGCACCCCCCTTTTCTGCCTGGGGTTTCAATCTCATGATGGGGGGGGGGAGCTGGAGACTCACATTCGTCGCCTTCCTGCCAACCAGAACACTTTGCTATTGTTCCTCTTCAGCTTCTCACAGTCTCAGATGATCCCACCTACCCATCAGGGCAGGCTGGAAGCTCCCTGCTTCGATCTGGGCCTTTGCCATCTTTACATGGAAAAGTGTTTTTCCACACTGAACCATAATCCCCATCCACATTTCCCCCAACGAACCACTTACCATCTTGTGTCAACGGCATGTTTTCCTCACCCAGCGTGGTGTCTAGAGATCGAGGCCGTGCAGAGAGAAAGGCACATGTGCTGTAAGAACCGAAGAGATGATTTTGCCCCAGGTCCTAAATGTCGCTGGGCACCCTACATTGCAAATATTTGGCAGCCAGCTCTCCAGAGAAGGAAACAAAGCCTGATTTGTCGTGGTTGCCCATTTTCGTGGTGTAAATACTCTCACCGTGGCTCCTACCATAGTGGCCACATTGAACAAGCAGCTCTTGGGGTTCCGGTAAAAATTGGGTTTTGAACCAGTATAAGTTGGCATAAGGTGGCATGAGGCAGCCCACATTGGCCTGTATACTGTAAGTTCATACCTAAAGCTGCCCTGGGGAGGCCTGTAGACGTCTTCATTAGAGACTCTGGTAGCTCGTTAGGAGTCTGACAGGTTAATAATCACCTCTGCTTTATTCAGAGCCCTTTTAATCCCCAAACCCTTATTTGCAAGTTATTTAAATCCCATTTCACCTGTTCCTTCTGGCTACATTGGGTGAAGATATTTGTTTCTATCTGATTCTTCTACTTAACTTCTCAGTCCTCAGAGCATCAGTTTTTTAAATCTGATATATGAGCATTGGCAATTATATCAGCACATTCAACACTCATGATGAATGACTCTTCCAGACTGAGAGCCATGCCCTAGACTTTCAGTAGCTCCTTTAAACACGTGGCTGAGTAGGTCTTAGAAACTTCATTCATTCATGGACAAGGCAATCAGTTTAGCTTTAGAGAATTAAATACCATAATCCAGGTCACACAAATAGTCAGTGTTGGAGCCAAGATGTAAATGGGTAGCTGGCATGGTATTTTTAAAAGTAGTTGCAAGCGTTAAAAAATCTGAAATGTTACCTCAAAATCTATATTTTTACCTTTCTCTGAGTATTCTGAACTTCTGACAACTCTAGGCCTATGATACTCCATGGAGATGAAACTGGAGCTCAGTGGAAGCTGATCCCTTTAAAGAGACATTTTTCCAATATGCCATAGTCCACACCTCTCCCTAGTGTCTCACACCCTGCCTGCTTCAGTCACGTTCAGCTTCAGATTTTGTGCTTACACTTATAGGCCACGCTGCTTTCTAACTAAATGTTACTTTCCCTTGCCCAGTCCTTACCCAGACTTGACCAAGGAAGAAATTAGAAGGTTTCAGTAATTAATTCAAATCAAACCAGAAAGATCACAAGTTAAAGAACCCATTTTTCTTATTCAGGCTATACAGTCAAAACGGGAACGCATTCTCATGCTACGGCGAGGTTTTCCTCACTGTCTGAATCCCTCTGTCCCAGGCGAGTCCAACCTTGTGGCTTCCCTGGGCCACTTTGGAAGAAAAAGAATTGTCTTGGGCCACACATAAAATACACTAACTGATAGCTGATGAGCTTTAAAAAAAAAATCGCAAAAAAAAATCTCACAATGTTTTAAGAAAGTTTATGAATTCGTGTTGGGCCCCATTCAAAGGTCTCTTGGGCCACATGGGGCCCGCTGACTGCAAGATGAACAAGCCTGCTTCAGCCACATGGCCCTTGCATAATCTTCCCGTTTGCAGGCAACTGCTTGAAGAGTGTCTTTTTATTTGACTATGGGTTTTTTTTCTTTTTAAGATTTATTCTTTGAGAGAAGGTGAGAGAAAGAGAAGAGGGGAGGGCCCAGAGCAGTCTTCATAGTTGTACATCGTTAATTGTGACATGGTTTCATTCTGCACAGGTGGGTGTGGGGCCAACGTGGGGCAGGAACTAAACTGGGGGCCTCCCACGTGCAAGGTGAGAACCTTCCCCGCCATCCCAGCCGTTACCAGTTGCACTGCATGCAGTTCAGCGGATGGGTTGGCAGGGGCCGGGGCCAGGAATCAAACCCCAGACTTTGTGATTGTGAGGCAAGCACTCAACCGCGGAGCCATCCTGGCATCCCGACTATGTTCTTTTAGAGTGTTTATCGTTGTTTTGTGGGTGTGCATTTGTGGCTCCCTGAAGTGACATCTTGGCGCTCATTCCATTTTCTACTTTCTTCGTCTTTCGAAGAGATGTCTTTCAAAGAGCCTTCTCTGTTGCTGCATAGGCCTCACGTCTTTGCTTCTGGCTGCTGTATGACACTCCCGTGTGCTCTGACCACATTTAACCTGTCCATTTTCCCCGTGATGGGGACCCTCCAGAGCTCTCTCCCCACAATGTGGCAATGACCATCCATCTAGGTGGCCCCATGTGAGCCCTAGGCAAATGCCCAAAGGTGAAATTGCCAGGTCATAGGATATACATGTATTTCAACTGTCAAAATTGGGTCTAACTGTGCCCCAGAACAGGTGCACGGGTCTATACCCCTGGGATTCTTTATACAACACAGACAGTGAGGGAGGAATAGAAGGAGAGGGGGCTCTTAAATATACAATATCCGTTACACATAAGGGTCTTTGGAGGACGTTCAAATAGGCTTGCCTCACGCGAGCTACCAGGACACAGGCAGAGAAACTGGAGGGTGGGGACCTTTCGGAGCCCAGGAGCACAGAACTCAGAGGGAGGGACCTGAAGTCCTGGCGCCTCCACTTCCGAGGCGAGTCATTTGGCCCTTCGGAGCCTCGGTTTCTTCGTCTGTAGAATGGGAAGGCCAGCAGAAATGTAAGTCATGTTGTTTGGGTACTCAGAAAAGTAGTGACCCTTTCATTTGTTCACTCTCAACACGGAAGTAAACACGTGACACGTTTTTGTCAGCTAACTCCCAGGTTTCCACGTGTGACCAATCTCATTTAGGGTGTCCTGGGTCCCCTCTCACTGGCTCAGGGACTCACAGGGGCAGTGGTCCGGCTGCAGGGAAGGGTTCTGAGCCGGTCTGTGGTGAGGTAGGGTATGTGCTGAGCCCGGGGTGGGAGGGGCTGGGGAGGGGCAGGGGTGTGGTAGTGGTCCTCATGGGCAGCCTTGTCTGGGAGAAGAGGAAGAGGAAGCTAAAGGCTTCAGGGCTGATCAACTCCCCCATAAAGTGGGGGTCCACATTCTTTGCTGTTGGTGAGGTGCTTGGGTTGAGGGCTTGCGGGTGAATCTTCGGATCAGCTGTTGTGGGAAGGCTCAAGATGGGCAACTAAAAGGACTGGGTTGAGAGTTGAGCATCACAAGCCAAGTTCTTCCAGAAGCAGACCCTGCGCGTGCGTGCCAGTAATTCCTTAAAGAGAGGTTTCCAGGAGAAGCCAGTAAGAGGTGGGTGCAGGGTAAGGAAGGGGACAAGCCAAGCTGTAATTGCAGAGGCAGTCTGAGGCTCTGCCTGGCCCTCCACGGAGCGCTGGAGTGTGGCTCACACCTGTGTGTGTCCCGTGTAGAGGCGAAGCGCTGGGCTTTTGCACACACACCCCAGGGAGCAGAGGGCTCCTCGTTTTCTCCTGATGTCTTTATGAATGAGGCGCTGCATGAGGGATAGGTCTGAGTTGTAGGTCTGAGCCTTCAGCAGCAAAGCTCATAGGCCCCTGAGGAGAAGGGGGATGGGAGCACAGACCAACAAAGACACCCAGAGGAACTGGATAGGACACCAGCAGCATTCCATATAAGGACCTCCCCGCAACCACACATTATATTAGCACCCCCTCCCTCTGCCTGCCTTGATATTTCCCTTTCTCTCTGCCTGGCCAACGGTTATCCATCCTTTGCACTTCAGCTGAAGTTTCGCTTCTTTAACGAATCATTCCCTTCCCTACCAGGCTGTGTACCCTCCCAAGGCACTGCACTTTGTAATTATTTACTTGCTTATTGTACTGTGTCTTGCGTCTCTGCTCAACTGTGGGCAAAGCCTGGGTCTGTGTTGGTCCCTGCGGAATGCCTGTGACCAAGCTCCAGGTGGGGTGCATGGTAAGAGGTTAGGAACGGTGTGTGTGTGGGGGCTGCCAGCTGGCTTGATGAGCCCCCGCTCTGGTGTACCCCAGCCCTGCTCAAGTACAGAAGGGGGACTGGGGTGCTGATCCTAGGTCGTGGCTTTGACAGTCAGGGTCTGCAGAAGTATAGGAAGTGGAGGATGTCGTGGGGACAGGATCTCTGGTTTCCACAGCGAGGTGCAGGCTCATCAGAAAGATGATGGGATCCGGAGGGACCTGAAGGTCTGCACAGAGGGTGAGACTGAAGGATGGTGGCCCCTGAGAGGCTGTAGGCAGACGTGGTGGGGACAAGGACATGAAACTTGAAGATCTGTCCCTTATGGCAAGTCCTGGTGATAAAACAAGTTGTGCAGCATTGGACAAGTTACCTAACCTCATGGAGCGTCAGCTTCCTCATGGGTAAATGGAGATAATTATGTCATGAAGGTTCAATAAGATGCAGACTCAGGAAAAGTTTGTTCTTCCCTTCAAATTTGTATTTGTCAGTGTTTGCTGTGTAATAGACACTCAAAAATCTCAGTAGTTTGGGGAAGCCGGGATGGCTCAGTGGGTTAAGCGCTCACTTTGCAGCCCCGGGGACTGAGGATCTAATCCCGGCCCCGGCCCGTACGGTCCCATATGCTGAACTGGGGAGTGCCCCCAGCTCAGTTCTCTCTCTGTCTCTGTATCTCTCTCTCACTCTGTCAAAAACAATAATAATTAAAAAAAATCTCAGTAGTTTACAACACCAAACGTTTATTTTTCCCCCTGGGTCTGCAGGTCAGTTGTGGTTGGCTGATCTGGGCTGAGCTCTCCTGGATTCAGCTGGACTCCAGGTTTCCAATTAGGTCCAGGTCTGCTCCTCATGTCTTTAATCGTAACCCACACTGAAGGGCCAGAGGGTCCCTGAGGCATTTGTTTTTATGACAGATCACAGGGGCCCAGGAGGAGGGGCAAGCAGGAACTCACCATGCCCGTTAAACCTGGAGTTTAGAACTGGCACTTTCGGCCACATTGCATAGGTCAAAGCAAGTGCATGGCCAAGCCTGACAGCAGTGGAGCAAGGCTGTGGATTCTTTGCACTGTCGTACAAGATGTTGCAGGGTGCCGTGGTGAGGAGTGTGACCCGCTCCGCCACCGACCTTCTTCCTCCTTGTCTCGGTTATGTGGGCTTGTGGAGAAAGGGTAGAAACCTTTTCCATAGTTGGCTCTCAACCTCACTGTGCTGCAGGGTGTGAGGTTTAGTTTCTAGTTGTCAACTGTGACTACCGACAACAGACCCATCCTCTCCAGGGGTCTTCCTGGGGAGTCTGAGATCCCCAGATGAGAGTTTCACTGTCCAAACACCCAGGCCACGTGCTGACAGGGCGCTGTGGTTCTGGGCCCTCCTGCTCCTGTGGTGGAAATACCACAGGAGACCTTAGAGATGCTCAGAGTGTCACTTCCAGACCAGCCAGAGCTGTGAGTTTCCCAGCCTCCAGCCTGCAGGTCCTTTGATGTGAGAAGTTCAAAGCCCTTTTATGAGCCACCGGTTCTCTGAGGCGAGCACAGAACTTAACTTTTGCTGCACAGAGATGGGGAAGCCAGAGGCAGAGATTTGGGGCCGCATGATCTCAACATCCCAGTGGGGTGGGGGTCCCAGCTCAAAGGTGATGAGTGAACAAGCTTAGGGGTGTGCTGGCTATGTGGGGTCTAGGGATTGACCTGGCCTGGACCCTGCAGCAGGCAGGGTGGCTGGCTGCTGGCTCCGCTGGGGTGGGTGTGGGAGGTGGGATTACAAGCCCAAGAAGTGGGTGTGGGCTCTGAGAACAGGGAGGGAGGTGAATTTAGAAGTGAGTGCAGAGCCCACGCAGGGTCGGTCCTGGAAGGCTGCCCAAAAAGGGGCAAGAGAAAAGCTGAAGAAGCCAGCTTCTGGAAGAGTGGGATTGGTGGGGAACAAGGTAGATGGGAGACCCCAGCCTACCAGCTGAGCCTAAGACAGAGCCCACCCACCAGACCTGGGCAGAAAGGGCCCAGGGGGCAGCCTGGAGGGAGGAGCTCCGTAGGTGCTGTAATGTCCCGCTGGCCACACCCAGTGGGTGGGGCCGGGCAGGTTGGGCGGTTCCCACCTGGCTTCCTTCAGCTCCAGGCCTCCTCCCAGAACACCCCCATCCCTCCCCTTTGCTCATGAGATTCTGAATGGACCCGATGTGGTCTTTCACCCCAGACACCTGGTTTGGATTGCCTCTAAATGGAGCAGACCCGTAGATAGGGTCATGCTCACAGACAGCAGTGTCAGGCTCCCCACCAGCACCCCCAATCAGCACGGTATGGAGGACAGAGCTCCTCCCACGTGTGGGGTCTTAGCCCCCGCCAACCCCCAGCTTGAGTCTACAGGAGAACCTCTGACCCCCGGGGTCCACCCGGAGCTGGCAGCTCCTAAACACACAGCACTCCCCGTCTTGTCTAGCTAGAAAATCCACGGACCCCCACCCTCCTCCTCACCTTGGGATGTCCCCCTCGATGCTGCTCTTCTGACAATGTCTCTGACCACCCAGGCAAGCTGCTAGGTGTCCCTGGGCCTCAGTTTCCTCATCTGGACCCTGGAGCTATGGCACCCACCTTTGATATTAGACGCAATGTAAGGGTGTCCCAAAATTCACGCAAGAAGTCATTTTGATAGAAAACACAGGTCTATAATTAGAAATTGTACATTTTCATTGCTCAACCATGAAAACGCATTGTTCTTTCGTGCAGCACTCTATTGTTAATAACCCTGAACTGTCAGCTGTCACGCTGTCTTTTTATTTCGTTGGCAACACTTTACCGCACAAATGACGCAAAACTCCAATCTTGAGTGAATTTTGGGACATCCTTATCAGATGCCATGCCTCACACACCTGTCCGCTTCCAGCTTCTTCCACTTAGGGAGTGAGTCCTCACCGGGGAAGCGCTAGAGAGGTTCCAGGAGACCCCCTCAAAGGGACCCCCCGCCCCTGCACAGAGGACACACGGGAACTGTGTTCTTGCTGCCACGACCTATCTTTTGTCCAGAGTGACTGATTCACGGGATTCAAAACTAGACCCGAGGACAGACTCCTCTGCCCTCCAAACGCTCACAGCTCACAGCCTTCTAGCCCAGGAACCCACCGCACCAGCCCATTTATGAGACACCAGGCCTGCGGCCTGACTACCAGAAAGCGGCCCTTCCAGAAGGTTCCATGCATAGTTCTGAAACGTCCTGAAGACCTTCCCAGGTGCCCACCACGGCCAGCCAGCTGCAGGCCCTGCACACAGGGCACGCGCCTCTCTCCTCGTCCACTCTGGCTGCTGTGGGGCTGTGGTGGACAGTGACAGGACTCTGAGGACCAGAGAACACCAGGGGCCCTGTCCCTGCTGCCTGGGGCCCTGCCCCCGGTGCCAAAGCCTTGTCCACCTGTCTGTCAGGTTCTGCCCCCCTGAAAGCCCACGCCATCCATCTCTCCTTCAGCCCAGTGCCTAAGCCAAATTCAGGGGGTCTTGGGAGAGAATGGAAGCTATGTCACCATCTCCCCCAGTCCCCACCCCGCCCCAGGCTGCCACCTCCAATGGCTGCACAACAATCCACGCCCTGCTCATCCACGGATGGGACCTTGGCCAGAGCCCAGCTCCAGCCACCCTGAGAACCTGATTTCCAGCCCCAGCCTGCAAAGCCCCTGTGACCAAAGCGAGGGCCGACCCTCAGGTCAGGGTCAAGGGCGCTCACATCCACCCAGAGGTGCCCACACTGGTGCCTGGTTTTGGGGCTGTGGCCACCACCTCGCCTCTGTCACTTGTCCTTCCTGACTCTCTGAGACCATCTTTCTATTCTTGATCCATGACTGTCATTACGGTTATCTGAGCCTCAGAGATGCTTCCAAGGTGTCGTTTTTGTACAGAAACCTGCGGAAGATATACATCAGAAATGTTTTTGTACAACTTAAAAAAAAAAAAAAAGGAGAGAAACCAAACCCGATGCTTTCAGACAAGATGTCTTTTAAATCCCTCCCCCTTTTGGTTGTGTGTGTGCACACACGTTCACTAAATGAGCAATGTTATATCAGCTATTTTTTATTTTAAGATTTATTTTACTGTGTTTGACAGAGGCAGAGAGAGGCAGAGAGAAGGTGGAGGGCCCAGAACAGTCTCCGCAGTTGTTTGTCATCAGTTTTCGACATGGTTTTATTCCACACAGATGGGTGGGAGCCCCACAGGGCAGGAACTGGGCTGGGGGTCTCCCCCATGGGAGGCACACCCCCTCAAGCCAGGGGCTGAACCAGGGGGTGATAACCGAACTGGGGGCCTCCCTCATGGGGAGCACACCCCAGTTCAGCATGTGGGTTCACACAGGCTGGGGCGGGGATTCAATCCTCAGTCGCCAGGGCTGCAAAGCGAGTGCTTTACCCCCTGAGCCCTCCCCACTTGCCCTGAGCTAATTAGAAAGAAAACTTTTTTATTACAGTGTAGAGCTCAAAAGTGTGTGCATGGAACCACCATCCAGATTGAGATATAGATTATCTCCAACCTTTTTCTTTTTTACTTTGTATTTTGAAAAAAATTTTAGAATTATAGAAAAATTTCAAAAATAGTAGAAAGAATCCCTGTATACCCTTCACTCCCTCCCCCCAATCGACATCTTAGCCTAGTGAGTTCACTCTTCTCTCATATTATTATTATTTGTTTTTTAATTATTGGAGAGTTAGTTGTTGACAAAGGATTTCAATGTGTTTTTCCTTAGACACCATTTAAATGTCTCCCACTGTCTTAATAATGCCCTTTATGGCAAGATATAAAGTACTGTATTTACATGTCATATATGTTATGTTATATTACACACACATATATATATTTTACACATATAATACCCCCCTTTGGACCAAAGTTCAATCCAGAATCACATGTTACATGTAATTACCACATCCCTGTAGCTGGGCACCGTTCTTTGTTTTTCATGACCTTGGCAGTTTTTAAGAGAATCAGCTAGTAATTTTGTAGAGTGCTCCTCGACTTGGAGCTTTTGGGGTTTTCATAGAACTGGGTCCAGTGCCGTATTTTCGGCAGGAGTACCACAGAAGCGTGTTCTACGTGTACCCATCTCAGGCGACATTGTCCCATGACTGCCAGAGTTAACTCGGTCACTTAGTTACTTACAGTGGTGTCTGCCAGCTTCCCTCGTTGTAAAGAGACTGTTTTTTCCATTAACATTGTTAGCTATTTCCTGGAAAGATACTTTGAGACTATGTAGCCTGTTTCTCCACAAACTCTTACCACTGGTGGTAGCGTTGTTAGCGTCTGTGATTCTTGCCTGAGTCAGTTATTCATATGATAGTTACCAAACGGTGGCTAGTTCCCTCATCGTTCCTTTGACAGTGATTATTGGCACTTACTGTGAGGAAGAGGTTTCCATCCCCATTTATTTACATCAGCATGGACTCATTAATTTATGTTTCATTCAATGAATTATAATGATTTTTATTGTGCATTTTGATGCTCAAATGGTGCCAGATGGTCCTTTCAACTGTCCTTGCAGCTGCCTCCTGCCTCCTTCTGACAAATCCTCATTTCTTTTTTAAAGATTTATTTCCGAGGATGCCAGGGTAGCTCAACAGGTTAAGCGCTTGTCTTGCAACTGCAAGATCTGGGGATTGAATCCTGGTCCTGGCCCGTGCAAACCCCCATGCTGACCTGCCCCCAGTATAGTGCCCGCCCCGCACAGCCCCACACCCACCTGTGTGGAATGAAAAGTATCGCAACTAAGGACGCACAACTTTGGAGACAGCTCTGGGCCCTTCTCTCTCTCTCACCTTCTCTCAATAAAATAAATCTTAAAAAGAAAATAGCTTAATTTTATTGTTTCAGAGAAGGTGTGTCCAAGAGTGAAGCGGGGAGGGCCGAGAGCAGTGTCCATAGTTACACACCATTAGCTGTGACATAGTTTCATTCCACACAAGTGGATGTGGGGCCGCGCAGGGTGGGAACTGAACTGGGCGCCTCCCTCATGGGAGGCGATAACTTTTGCCACTGAGCCATCCTGGCAGTTTCCAGCTGTACTGCAGTTCAGCATATAGGTTTGCAGGGCCTGGGGCCAGGAGTCGAACCCCGGACCCCACGATTGCGTGGGAAGTGCTCCACTGCTGAGCCATCCTGGGCATCCTCTCCTCCTCATTTTTTCACCTTTCTGGAACAACAGCTGTTCCAGGCCCACTTTATACCTTTCCTGCCGGGACCCCCGAAGCAGCACGTCTCCAAGGAGCCTGGTTCTTGTCACACAGAGTGGTGTGGAGTTGTGCTCATTGCCCTGGGGCTGTCATTGCTTCTAGGTCTTCTCAGCAGACAGAGCTGGGAAGTGTGAGTGAGCTGACACACTCATGCACGCTCAGTATTACCTATAGACAGTAAAACCCTGAGTTCACACTGGAGCACTCCCTCCACTGTGCCAGGCAGAGTTCACGCCCGCCTTGCTCCTTCCTCTGATTGTGAGAAGCCGGCTCCCGTGTCTCTGCAGACGTTTCCATGTGCTCGAGTCCTGCGTGGCCAGCCAGCCTCCCTCTCAGGGCTGCCCCTGGACCCCGCCAGGTGGGCTTCTGTTGCCTCAACCACCTCCTGGCCCCAGCGTCACCCTCTGCCTGCCCCCCACCTCCTCGGCCCAGCCCCAACGCCCCACTGGCCCCGGCCATGTCACGGGGAGAGCCTGGAAGCAAACCAAACCGATGAAGAGGTTTTCAGGACCAGAGAAGAAGGGAAAGGGGAGAGCTGGCTAGCTTCTAAGGAGGCACCCCTGGGGCCCAGGCCACATGGCTGGAGAGGGATTTCTGGATCTGAAGGGGCCTCCAGAGCTCTGCCCACAGCCGCCTGCCCACCCCCCGCCTGCTGAAGCCGCAGGTCTGGCATCCTTCCTGGGGCGAGAACAAGTCGTCTGTCTGGCAGTTCTAATTCCGGCTCCATCCTGGCCCCTCTCCCTCCACTGGCACTTCCCCCATTCAAGCCCCAGAGTGGGGTCGCCAGGGCCCCCCGGCAGCTTCCACTTAAAGGACTCAGCACAAAACCAAACCCTGTAGGGCCCAAGCCAAGTGGCCTGTGATCTAGTCTCTCATCTTCACCCGAATTGGGGTCTGTAAGTCTTAGGTCGAGCTTTGGGGGGAGAGGCGGTGGTTATGGTTTGAGAACAGCCCTGAGGGCGGAAGGAAAACCCAGGAAGCACCTCAGGGGCTGGCAGCAATGGGGGAGGGCAGAGGCAGGGCCGGGAGGAGGGCCCCAGTGACAGTGAGAGGCGGACAGGCAGGTGGTGCCCGGGCCCTGTTGAGCTGAGTGGAGGAGACACCACTGGGCCTCAGCTCAAAGCCTGGGGGCGGGGGCGGTGTTCAGAGCACAGGCGGGTCTGGGTGGCCAAATTCCACGCTCCCCTTCACCCTGCTCCGTGCACATGGGGCAGCCCAGGGTCTGGGGGATGGGGAGGGTACAGGGGAGCAGGTGGGGGGAGGCTCCCTGCAGCCTCTGAGGCCTCCACGCCGCCATTCCAACCTCCACGGGAAAATAGGGGGAAAAAATGTCACCAGCCACCTCACAGTCCTCCCTGCCAGTGTCTTCACAGAAGCCAAAGGCTATTGTCACCCTGCTTAAGACCTTTCCCATGACTTTCTCGTTGAGCACGGAAAACAATGCTTTGCTATATAGTGGAATAATGAAGAGGGTTTTCCTTCCCACTTCTTGACATCTTCCCATCACTTGTAGAACGTCCACCATGATTGTATGTGCTGTTCAAAGTGGCATAACCTCGAGGAGGGGGCGTTGTGTAGGGGGTCTTCCTGGTGACCCGTGGCTCCCTGTGCTGGCTGCCTCCCGTGAGGAACCTCTTTCGGTTCCCCATTTAGAGACAGCGACAGTGCTGGAGCTAAAATGACCCCCTGAGGAAGTTCAGCCCGGCTAGGGCTGCAGCCTCCCTGCCCTTCGGCCCCTCTTTGGTGGGTGTCTGAGAGTCACAGCCTAAGAACTGTTTCTGGAAACATACCATTCCTTGGAGCCCCCAGCCCCCAGCCTCTGGCAGACTGGGCCTCCAGCTGTCCTGTGTTCTAAAGACCCCAAGTTCTGTCCTCTGACACTGGTGCTGGAGGCGGACCTCTCCCCTTGCTCTGTACCTTCCGCCACGAGTACTGTGCCTGGGTCAGCTCAGGGGCAAAACCAAAGGGAGAGGGAGCCTCTCCCTGCGGTGGGGCAATTCAGGTCTGTCTCCTCCTGCTTTTCAATCATGAGGTCCATCCCTTGCAATTGTGCCCATCACCCCAAAGAGCGGTGGGGCAGGTCGTTACTCCTGCAAGGGACTTGGGGGTCTAGACAAGGCTGAGCCAAGCGGGGTCCCTTTCCTTGCAGGACTTGTGAGCTTGTGGGGAGGCAGGCATGTCTAGTCTGGGGGGCCGGGGAAGCTGTCTGCAGCAGGGCCTTCATGGAAATGACGGTGCTGGGACGTGCGTGGAACACTCCACAGACCTGGAGCTTTTAATAGGAGAGAGGAGCAGAGCTAGGTATTTTGTTTCACAGTCTGAACAACACCTACCGCTTTGTTTTCTGCGTGCCTTTTGGTGATGAAGGTTACGTTCACGGCCCTTCTGTCGATCCCACAAATCCCAAAGGGGCATCACTCTGCTCTTGGCTGGTTCAGAAGCAAGCTGTCAGGTGTGTGATCTAGGTGTCTGCTGAAGACAGGGATTTGTTCCTGGAGGGAGCGTGGCCATGGAGCAGACAGGCAGTCATCTGTGGCCACTACCCTGGCCAGTGTCTGTCACCGTGCGGGGCTCACGTTTGCAGCACGCGGCTAACGCGGGTGTTAGGGTTCCGTTCTCTGTTTCAAAATAACTTGATAAATCTCCTCAGGAAGCCAGTGGCTGCGGAATGAGGAACAAAGTCTGGAGGCCTTGACCATTAAGGATCAAGGGCAGCCCCCAGCCCGGGTAGGAAATGTGGCTGCTTCCCCCTCCTGGTGTGAGCACTGACTCTGCCAGTGGAACAAACAGGCTGGCCTCCCAGTGCCTTTCTCAGCCGGTCGCCTTGGACTTGGACTTGTCATCTTGGACTTTGGAGCGGCTGCTGTCCAAGCCCCTCCTTCCCACTGGGCTTGGCCAGTGGAATACACAGACAGGTGATGGGAGGGGAGAGGACCCCCTGCCTGGGTACCAGGCTTCAGCGGCCACAGCCCCTGCCAGGCAGGCCCCTCTGGGTTCCCACGCCTACCCCTCCCCTGTGGCGGGTCCCAGGGTGGTCACAGCTGCGCAGTTGCTAGCTCTGGGGCGTGACATCCTTCTGATTTGTAACCCTGTCCATTAAATTCTCCCCACGTTCCCCAGTTGGACCCCTGCTTCCTGCCAGGATACACATGACAACCTTCTTCTCAGACATTTTGCGTTTTAAATTGTTGAAAAGACACCGCCTTTGGCAGCTGTGGTCAGGGGTGAGGGGAAGGGGCTCCCCTGCTGTCTGCCCTCCCCTGAGCCATTTTTCTGTGTCCCTCAGTCTCAGGGTACCCCCAGCCACCTCTCCTGCTCCAAAGGCATGGCTGTCATCCTGACCCCAACACACAGGTTCATCCACCCACTGATGGCCGAGCAGCACTGGGGGTACAGCAGGAAGCAGGCCTGGGTGCACATCAGGAGGGTATGCACTGGACCAGGCGCCCACCTCCGCAGTACCCCACTGTCCACCTGAAGGCCCAGACCCCTGGCTCCCTCGGCTTTGACTCAGTGGCATTTGTTAGGCACCCAGGGGTGGCTGCCCTTTAAGCAGACCCATGCCCACTCCGGCCACACGTGCTTTGACGGAGGACCTTCGTAGGCCCAGCTTAGGACTGAGAACCCCGAGACTGGGCTGCTCTGCTCTGCACGGGGCACGGGGCACAGGCAGCGTCCCCTGCCCATCTCGACCACGCTCCTGCCCACAATGCCCTCTGTCCGGGCAGCTCAGAGGCTGCTATAACTTGGGGGCACTCTGACGTTTTCCTCTTCCTGTTCCTATTCTAGAATGTGCTTTGAACATACGATCTCGCAGGAGTCTCTGTGAACTCCTTCAGATCTTAGTGTCAAGAGCAAAGATGGATGAGGCCACCCTCTCGGAAACGGGCCCTCCAAGGAGACCGTAGCTCTGGCCTGGTTGGCCCCCTGCCTTCACCTTTTCCTCTGTGTCTGTGCGTCTGTGCATCTGTGTGTCTGTGCTCTCCCTCGAGACGGGCTGCTCCCTGCTGAGCGGCGCGTGCACTGTGAGTCTTCGCTGCAGGCAGGATCTGTCACCTGCAGACCTGCCCCCTGTGGAGCCCATGCTCTTTCTGGGTGCTTCCTCCTGTGAGCTGTGGGGAGCATCAGGAAGGGGGCCCTCCCCAAGCAGTGCCTTTGAGTGGCCATTCATTGGCTTGTCCCTCCTCCCCGTGCACTCCCCACCCCTGTCCTTGAGGTTTGGACTCAACCCTCATTCTCTACCTTCCTGGGAACCTGGGCCACCGGGGCAGCCAGCAACCTTGCTTAGCCAGGCGCTGGCTCCCTGGCCTCTGTAAACAGTCCAAGTGCAAGTGATCTCTGCAAGTTCATCTTGAACAGCACTCAGCACTCAGTACTCAGCACTCAGCACTCAGCACTGGCTTTCAGAGTCCACCCCCAGCACCCCATGCCCTTCCCTGCTCCCTCCTTATTGTATCTGTAGGGATTAGACTGATTTTTGAGTGTCCTGTTATTGTGCTCAATTAGTACACAACATATTTCATCAATTCTAAGAGGCTTATTTCTCCACATCTCTGAAATCAAATGTGTCCTCATCGTTTACACTTTGATTCTTAGCTGCATATAAAAGAATGTGTGTCTTAGCATCGGTGCATCTTACACCCCTGTTGCTGACATGCTCTCTCCAACACGCCTTTCCCAGATGTCCTCCGGCTGACAGCCCGTTTCCTGACTTACACACGAGTTGTTCCACTTTGACTTCCTTCGGTATCTTCAAATCCTTTGTCCGTGTGCCTAACGGCATGTCATCCATTAGCTGTCGATTCTCTAACAGCGTGAATGATGCTTTTTATCGCAACTGCTTTAACTGAGGCAGATTGTTTTTGTTATCCTGCTCACTTTTGGTTTTGAACCTATTCAAGTTGCTTTTCAGAAGGCCTAGCTGCCGCTACTCTGGGATTTCTGGTTCAATAATGCTTGAAAGAGAATGCTTAACGTGGGGCTTTGTGAAGTCAAGGGAATTTATTGAAAATCATTTAAAACAAGAAAACCCTTTTGTTAAACTCTCTACAAACCTACTACATAGATTCAGCCACACACACATGTCCCTCGTGTACAGCTGTACACATGTGTGCAGTGCACGTGCACACACAAATGCACTTGGAGGGGGAGATGGAAAGGCCAAGTGGAAAGCCCGAGTCAAGGTGACAGACAGAGGAGGGTTCTTGTTGAAGGCAAACGGATCCTCACTACATCTCGAGCTTAACCACCAGGAACAAGGGCTCAGGGACAGGTCTGAGTCCTGGTCCATACCCGGATATCTGAGTCTGTCCCAGTCTGGGCCATCCTGCCTTATCTGTTCTTCTTCAGATTTTTATTTTATTGTTTTTGAAAGAGAGAGAAAGACAGAGAGAGAAGGGGGAGGGCCCAGAGCAGTCTCCATAGTTGTACATCATCAGTTTATGACCTGGTTTCATTCCACAGGTGGGGGCAGGGCTGCTCAGGGCGGGAACCAGTCAGGGGGCCTCTGCATGGGAGGTGTGCCCCCCGAAAGCTGGGGACCTCCTGCATGGGAAGCGTGCCGCGAGGCGGGAGCTGAACTATGGGCCTTCCACATAGGAAGCTCGCCCTGGCAGGAACAGAACTGAGATGGGAAGCACACCCCAGTTCAGTATGTGAGTCCACACGGGCTGGGACTCGATCCTCGGTCCCCAGGGCTGCAACATGAGTGCTCACTCCGCTGAGCCGTCCCGGCTGCCCCTCATCTGCTGTTTTTATCCCACTTCCCTGCAGCTCTGAAGACCTTCAGGCCAGCCACGGCCCCAGCCTCCATGTCAGTCCTACCCGTGCTGGAGCCATGGGCCCGTGACTTAAAGGCGGATAAGTCAAGGTGGCCCAGCCGTGCTCGGCCCTAGAGCCTGCTTGTTCACCGACATGGGTGGGCTTGCCCTGTTGGCCTCCTTTCCACGTGCCCGTTCCTTTAGCAAGAAGGCAGCTGGCAGCCCCAGGGGCACAGCTGGACCTATGACTTCCAAGTCCAAAGATGGCATCTTCTCAGCTCATTTTAAAATTATGTGCTTGTCACTGCTGTTTTGGTGATTATGATAACAGGGGTGAATCATAAGCACTTAGTGTGGGGACCACAGGTGCTATGTTTCTGTGAGACCAGGAACCAACGAGGGCCAGGCCTCGGAGGGAGGGGGTCTCAGCTATGCAGGGACTCAGCAAGAGGGGCTGGCTGCCCAGGGACCTCACATTTCCTGTGGGGGTGGGGGCAGACAAGAGGAAGTAGACCTGGCCCAGGGCATTTGACTGGCCCAGCAGAATTACCCGTGAGCTCCTCTCATCAGCAACAGAGATACAAATCAGGGAAGACTTTTGTGCTGACTCATCTGGGCTTTGTAAAAACAGAATTATAGCAAATGAAAAATTATAAAATGAAAGCAAAACAATTGCTAGAATAGATCTTTCTTGTGTTTAAAAATAAATGATTTGGAGGGGGCGGGAGGAATAACTTCCCCCACCACACACACACACACACACACACACACACACACACACACACACACACAGAGTCTAGAAAAACATAATCTATTCTAAACTATTGAAAAATAGGTCTCCTAGGGAAGCCGGGATGGCTCAGCGGGTTAAGCGCTCACTTTGCAGTCCCAGGGACCAAGGATCGAATCCCAGCCCCAGGCCCTTGCAAACCCATATGCTAAACTGGGGTGTGCTTCCCATGCAGAAGGCCCCTAGTTTGGTTCTTGCCCCCTGGTTCTGCCCCTGGCTCAAGGGGGCACGGCTCCCATGCAGGAGGCCCCCAGCCCAGCTCCCACCTTGCGTAGTCCCTGCCCAGCTGTGTGGAATGAAACCGTGTCAAAAAACTGATGACGTACAACTATGGAGACTGCTCTGGGCCCTCCCCTTTCTCTCTGTCTCTGTCAAAAACAATAAAATAAATCTTTAAAAAAACATAGGTCTCTGGGGAAAGCCAGGATGGCTCAGTGGGTTAAGCGCTCACTTTGCAGCCCCAGGGACTGAGGATTGAATCCCGGCCCCGGCCCCCGCCCATGCAGACCCATATGCTGAACTGGGGAGTGCCCCAGTTCGGTTCTTACTGGGTGAGACCTTGGCCCAGTTACTGTCCTGTGCAGCCCTGCACCCACCTGTGGAATGAAACTAAGTGGAAAAACCAATGATGTGCAACTATGGAGACTGTTCGGGGCCCTCCCCCTTCTCTCTGTCTGTCTCTGTATCTCTCTCTCTCTCTGTCAAAAACAATAAAAATAAATCTTTAAAAAACAAACAAACAAACAAAAAAACATAGGTATTCTGAGGTTGTAGGATCACAGGTGATTTCTTTTTAAAAATATTCTGTATTTTCTCAATTTTCTATAATGAAAACATATCGCTTGTATAACAACATACTTTTAACAACAAAAGTTGGGTTTTTTGTGTGGTTTTTTTTTTATTTTAACTGAAAGCAAAAACATCTTTGAAACTGTCCTATCTGTGCCTTGGGGGCTGCCTGTCACTGGCTGTGCGGGTGTGGCCGTGGCCGGCAGACACTGCGTAGGAGCCCCGGCCTTTTTCTGGGTCTTGGTCACTCCCACGGCCTGGTGAGTCTCTGCTGCCAGTGGCCTGGGCGGTTGGGTGATGTCCCAGCCAGTTCAACCAGGCTTCTGTTTGGGGTTCCGCCCTCAGGCATCCGAAGGGGTCCCCATGAGGTTCTTCACCAAGCTGGACCAACTCATTGAGTTTTACAAGAAGGAGAACATGGGCCTGGTGACCCACCTGCAGTACCCGGTGCCGCTGGAGGAGGAGGACACCTGTGATGAGCCAGAGGAGGAGACAGGTAGGAGGGGACCCAGGGGAGGTGGAGGAGGCCGCTGCCTTAGACGAGGGGAGCCCTTGGGACCCTGCCCCCTGAGCAGCATTGTAGGGAGATCCAGGGCTGTCTGTCTCACCACAAGTGCTTCTATTAATAGACTCGGTGGGTCCCACAGTCAAAGGGAGAGCGTGTGGCATAGAGGCTCCTAAGGACGCGTTAGGGACAGAGGCTCTGGAGTCAGTCAGACCTGGGCTGCACTTTCAGCTCCTCAGCCTCTTGGCCGTGTGACCTTGGGCACATTACTTCACCTCTGATCCACAGAACACACGTCTCTTAAAGAGACAGTAAAAAATATTATCTACCTCTCGGGGTGTCATCAAATGAGTCAATACATGTAGAGCCCAGAGCCTGGTAGACAGTAGGCACTCCATAAATGCAGCTACCACTGCCATCCTCCAAATCAATTAGCTGCATTTCACGGTGAAGAGTACGAAGGAGGAGGAAATCCTTGCGCTTAACTGGAAGGATAAAAAAGGTGTTTGTATCATGGTTAAAAGGAAAAATAGGAACTGCGGAGACTGTAAGAAGTATGTGAGTGGGGCCGGCCCTTTACACGGTGCAGGGACACAGGCCAACAGAACGAGTCCGGCAGAAAAAACTCCGAGATGCGTAATCGAGCTCCTCATCTGGTTGGGGCTCCTCCTAAATTCCAGGGCCTGGAAGCAGCCAGGTTGCCCAGGGTCGCTTCTGAGGGAGGGCAGATTGGACTGGAGATGCTGAGGTCCCCGGCCTGGTTCCCGGCCCGGCCCTGGCAGGCTGCTGCCCGTCACGTGCTGGGCGCCCGCTTCACCCCACTTCCGTGGGATGCTGCCCACCTCCCTGGAGCCCCACCTTGAGTGGTTGCGGAGCTCAGCCCCCGCCTCTGAAGAGCAGCCTCACCAGCTGTGTGGAGAAGGTGGGGGCCAGGCAGGGGCTGGCCACGTCCCTTCCTGCCCCCCTCAACCAGGTGAGAGGTGCCGTCAGCTGTGAAATCGCCGGAGCTGACATGCCCATGTGGGCATCGGGCTGCTCACCAGGGCCGTGCCATGGCCGCATGTCCCCCGGTGGACCCCCATCGGCCATCCTGTGGGAATGCCCTCCACACGCTAGGAACCTCGCTTCCCTTGCATCCCCAGCCCAGCTTTTCTGCCCCGCTGGGGATGGCTGACACCTTCTGTAAGAGGAACCGAGTCCCGGGACTACTGGCTGAACTTCTCCAAAAACAGCTCGGGCCTCCTCAAGGCGCTGCTGTCCCTACGACGTTCCGGCCAGGCTCATAACCATGTAGGAACCTGAGAGGTCCGGCCAGCAGAGGAAGTGAAGAGCTCATCCTTTAGAGAGGACGTCCTGGGTAGAGCTGTGGCCATTGCTATGGGAAGCGGCTGGGGGCAGGAGGGGCTCAGGACCCTCACCCATTTGTGGTGCATGTGCAGGATGGAAGCCCTGAAGGTGAACGGGCAGGAGTGGCACCTTCCGGCCTGAGTTCGAGTCATTGGGGTCCGACTTCAGTTCCCTGGGTGAAGGCAGAGCCCTCTCTTTCACTTGCCTCCGAGGAGCTGGGAGGAGAGAGGTCAGAGGCTGGAGAGAAGGCAGAGAAAGGGGACTGCGTGGGAGGCAGAGGGGCCTGCCTGCTCCCTGCCATGCTCCTCCGGCTCTGGGCACTGGGCCTTTGCTGAGTGCAGCGCCCCAGCACCAGCCCCGGGAGCTGGCCACGCTGCTGACGCGAGGCTCCACCTGTCCCAGTCCAGTAGCTCTGCCTGGCATGGCCACGTGACCCCAGATGTCAGGTGTTTGCCAAGCACCTCAGTGGGACACACTGTGCTGGGATCTGGGGCCAAAGATGACTGTGACCAGGTCCCTGGCCTCAGTGTCTAGTCAGGGAGTCAGCAAGGGGGCAGGGATGGGAGGGGCAGGGTGGGCACAGATAGGGTCTGCAACTGGGTACAGTGGCCTGGAGCTCCCCTGTCTGGCGGGGTCACTACACAGAGGACACAGGGTTCAGCCACATGGTCTTCTGTGTAGGCCGGTGATCCGGAGAGAAGCTAGTGCTTAGCCCAAATGTCATTCCTGCTCTTGTCTTGGGTAGAAGGTGTCCCGGCTCCCCCTGAACTGCCACCAAGAAACATCCCTTTATCAGCCGGGCCATGCGAGGCCAAGGACGTCCCTCTCTTGAGTGAGAATCCGCGAGCTGCTGAGATCAGCCGACTGAGTCTCCCAGAGACGTTGTTCCAGCGACTACAGAGTATCGACACCAGTGGGTGAGTCCCTACCCAGTGGGTCCCCTCAGAGGCCAGCCTCGGTGCCACAACTCCCAGGCAGCTAGCTCCCTGTGTGCACACTGCTAGAGGCGCCCCTTCCACCCTAGGACAGGGTGCTGTGCAGCCCACAGGCCCCAGTGGTGTCTCTGGGCCGGGCTTACCCTGCGGGTCCACTGTGTGGCCCTGCTCAGATGCTGTGTCCCCTCCAGGCCCCACAGCATGGCGGGAGCTGGGGCTGGAATGGCGGACAGTTCTCTGCTCCAGAATCCAGGGGCCTGTGCTGCATGCACCACACAGACCTCTGTTACCATGGCACCTACGAGGTCGGATGGCCCGTGGGAAGGGGCTGCCTGCACGGCAGCCTGAACCAGCCACACAGCCCTGTCCCGTGCTGGGCCCCCTTCAAAGGAGGCCACCTTTCTTGTCACCGGTAAATGGGTCAGAGCCGTCATTGCATATGTGGTATGGACTATGAGGTCTACACAGCATGGCGCTCCTTTCTTTGTGGTGGAAGCTGTGAGAGGCACTCATGCCAATACTTGAACATTCTACTTGCTTTAATCCAGGATTCTCAGGATCCGGTTCCTTATGTGGTCCCACATGGCCCCTGCTGCCCCACCCTGATGAGGTTCTGTAGCTTCTCCACCCGATGGTTCCATTTGTGGCCTTTCGCAGGCCTAGCACTTGCAAATCGGAGGCCCTGACTCAAGACAGCCCAGGGGCATGGCTTTAATTAATAGGAAGGCACTTTGTCCCCAGTGACCAGCAAGCATGTCACCTAGTGTAGAGCAGGCACACACTATATAGGTGCTGAGTGAATTACTAAGTTAGTAACTTCCATGCATGACTGATTTAAAACCATTTTTTCTGTGTGAGAAAAAGAAGGTTCCCCCAACAAACCCCAACAGTAGGGTTGCTACAGCATCTCCAACCAGAAAGATCAATGTGAGGCGGCCAGGGCTGCTCACGCACCATCTGATTTGGCAACAGATAAAAGAAATGCCTGAAGATACACACGGGTCACCCGGTTGCTAAGATACCTGGTGCTTTATGGCTCCACCTTGATATATCCTCTGATTCTTCTCCCGGCCCACCGGGTATGCTCTCTGCACACGCTGAATCACCTGTGCTATGTATCAGTTGGCTAAATATCCAGTGCTTTGAATATGTTATCCTGATCTCTGTGTCTAAATACCAAATGCTTCTTAAAATATTCCACGCAGAACGCACTGCGTAGTTACCCTGAGTTTGCATTCCTCTCCCGGTTTAGAGGCTAAATGCTGTGAACTCCTTGGGGAAATAGGTAAGGGTGCCCAATGGTGCCGCTATCTGCCTGCTGCTCCTGACTCTCCCCCTCTAGCCTGTCCTCTGTCGGGACAGGATTCTCTTGGGCCTCAGGTCCCAGGGCGTCAGGACAACATAAGCAGCCAAGCCCCTGTGCAGCATCTGGAGACTTGTGAGCTCTTGCTTTTCAGCTACCACGACAGTGAAACTTTCCACAAACTCCTGCTCGGAAACCAAGCTCCATGGAGGGACCGGGGTGATGCAGGATCTGCGCTCTGGCCTCTTCTGTGTCATAAAACACCGAGAGCCTTCCTTGTGTTCTGGAGCGAATCGACTCTGCTCATAATAAATAGCATTTTTACACAGAGGACGGCCGTTACATTATCCTTCATGATAAGACAAGCTGCACAGTCTTATTGTGCACTTTAGTGAGCTCTAATCAGCTCGGTCATCATTAATACAAGAGAGCTGAGTAGAATTAGCCTTCTCTGATAAACAGGGCTTCCATCTTATGTCAATGCTTTTCTACAACAAATATTTTATTAAATAAATATAGCTTCCTATAATGAGGGCTCATGGTCTCAAAGTTACAAGTCATTAATCATTAGAGCTGCTAAAATATGTGTCTTAATACTATAAGAGAGATGTGCGCTTTTTAATAAAGCGGAGTTTGGCGAAAATTGGATTTTTGTGATGTTAAGACTCAGAATAGGGATAGATTAAACCTAAATGTTGTGACAACTGGTACATAAATATTATTGGTCTCAATCCAGTACGTCAGGATGGCTGATTCACCTCTTCCTAATCTTAAGAACAACAGCTTTTCATTATTCAAGGATTCTACAGAAAAGAAAAAAAAATCTGTGCCCTCGAACTCCAACCCGATGAAATGTCAAGGCTGGAACCAAGATTTGTAAGGCTTGCGGTAATTTTTCACACAGGCAAATCAGTGACCTTAAGCCTAGTTTCCTCATTTGTGAAATAGGAATAATAGTCATATTGTAACACTGATTTGGGGATGAAAGGAGAAAATGAGCCTACAGTGTTTAGCGGAATAGCCAGGATGTTATTTATGCCCAGGAAATAGGGTCTCTGATTCATTTTCATGACTATAGGAATCAAGATTCAAAAGTTATCCAGAAAGAAAGGTGGTGCTAAGAGACTGTAGAGGCGTGATGAGTCCTAGGAGGCAGCCATGGGGGCATGTGGCCTGGCTGTCCTCCCTCCGCTGGGCCATCATGGTCAATGAACAGGCCCTGCCTACAGTCTCATGGCATCACCCACTAATTGAAGAGGCTGGACCAGCCCCCGGGAGGCCAGGGGCAGGGCACCTGGGCCACCACTACCATCTTCCCAGCCCCACCTCTCATAGCAGAGACCTCCCCATGGAGCCTAGAGTGACTCCAAACCTCGACATAGAGCTCCAGGTCGCCTTTGGCCACGAATTTGCAGTTGGCATGTGAGCCATCTCTTCACTAGGGCCTCCCTGAGCCCTCACATCCTGTCTTTAGGAATAAAGTGGGGACACAAGTGCACAGTCCATTTTCCAAGCCGTTCTGTCTCTTTTTTAAGGGATAAACATTTCCCATCACCAACCGGTATCACTTCCTTCCAAGCACTGGCTTGGGAAGAAGGCTTTATAATGATAATGCAGCATCCTGCCTTGTGGGACCCTTTAATCTTGTTCCCACCTGCTTCTCTGCCCTCTGTGAGACCCAGGGAACCACAGGCGTGCACATGTTCCCCAAGGACAATGTCTCAGCCGGAGATGCTGAGAATGTGGATTTCTTCTTGTTACTGTGGGTGTTTCTGGTCAAAGGAACAGGATAAGCATGTTTTTATGTCTATTGGTTTTTGTTTTTTAAAGGCTTCCAGAAGAGCATCTTAAAGCCATCCAGGATTATTTAAGCACTCAGCTCACCCTGGACTCTGAGTTTGTGAAGACGGGCTCCAGCAGCCTGCCTCATCTGAAGAAACTGACTATCCTCCTGTGCAAGGAACTCTATGGGTAACGGTGCCCAGGGATGGGGCTGGGGGCTGGGGGCTGGGGGCTGGGGCGGAAGCTGGGGGGAGGGAGGCGCTGGCCCAGCTGGAGAATCAGCTCCTTTGAATGGCCCCTTGGCGCCACCTGGCTGTCTCAGGACCACTTCTTTACTCAGAACAAGTCAGGTGGGGACTTAAAAATTTTGTGGATCTTTGAGGGTTTTGTTTTTATGGTATTTGAACTGTATTGCTTTTTTTTGCTTTTCTTGTTCCTCTTTTTCATTTTTTGTAACTGAAGTTAATTTGAGGCCAGTTGGTATGGGCAGAAGTGAGGGTAAAGACACTCCCAGCCCTTTCACACTCGCTCAGGAACCAGCGTTTACAATCTGGGGGCTCGCCATTCTTCTTGCTGCAGCCGGCCAATTCGACAAGCACCTAGGGCACAAGAGGACATAAATTAAAGTCAGCCTGTCTCCTGCGTGGATGGATGGTGATGGCCCAAGACTGCAAGCGATGGTCGTTTGTTTTTTAATTATGCAAATTCACCAAAACTTCAATTCTCCAATATTGAATTCATTGAATGACCAATCAGGAAAAATTCTAATTTTGATTTCATGTTTTAATTTCATTAACATAAAAATTTCAAGTTTACATTTTAATTTTTAGATGGGCAAGATTCAGGCTGATATGCCATCTGAAAAATTAGTACATGCTTTTAAAAAAGCTTGAAAAATAGAAAATAGCATTCAAAAACATTGGAAAGAAGTGACGAGGAGCCAAAACAATCTCATCATAAATGAAAGGTCAACATTTTGGTTGGAAAAATCTCATTTCACATGGGTGAGGTTTTTTTCAGCCTATATGTACTCTTTTGTATTTTATTACAGATACGGCAGTTTCGAAATGGTCTTGTCAGTTTCTCTGCTGCATATCCATCTTAGCTTAGTTAATATGCAAAAAAGAATCTTTCCTGGTCAGTAATCAAATTGAACTTTTCTCTTAGAGGCTCTCAAAAGTACAATCAGTATTTTTGGTAAATGTAACAAATAATTTCTTTGACAAATCAAGCACTGACAAATTGTCCAGTCAGACTGAATTTCTATGAGTTGGCTTCCTACTAATGCAGTTTCAGCCAACTGGACCTAGAGACATCATTTATAAATTCCCACCGAGAGAGAGTTTCCCATTGGATGCTGCTGTTATCATTCGTTTATTGTCAGAGAAAACAGACCCATGGCATTTTCTTTTTAAGAAAGACAACTTCATGGTGACAAGCTTTTACTTCTGCTCCTGTGCAGATTCTGTTCTTTGTCCATGAGAAAATCTACCTTTAAGACTCTCCACTGAGCTTCCCCTGGTCACTCAGCTCATTGGCAGCATTCCCTGACACCCCATTGCTACCTGTACTTTCCTAGGATCTGGGTCACCTCATCTTATTGGGACAGCAGCCTCCCCAACATGCCTACTTCTCTGGTGCATTGTGCTAGTGGAGGAAGCATCCTCTGGCTTCTAGCTGGTCCATGTCTTCATACCTTCCGGTGACAATTAGAGAGGATGTTCCCCCTGCACAACTGTTTGTCTTCGTCGTCATAGGCAAAGTGATAGCTGGTTTGGAGACTCGGTTAACTGAGGGGTGGAATTTTAGAAAACCTTAGGGAAAAGAGTTATGTTTTTCCATCCCACCCTGTGCCACTCCTGCTGATGTTAATCCAGAAAACGAGCTACAGACTCATTCATTCACTCATTCATTCGACAAGTATGTTTGGAGGGCCTCCGCTGAGCTCTGTTCTGGGTGCTGAGATGCAGCATTAAACACAATGTACAAAGTTCCTGCCCTGTTAGACCTTGAAACTAATGTCTCAGTGAGGAATGCAATGCAATAGTGGATGAACTCTGTAAACAAGTAATCTGCTTATAATCGAAATCTTGTTAGGAGTGGAGGTCAGGCAGAGGCGGGCATAGACTGCCCAATTCAGCAAATGAAACGCAGGATGTCCATTTCAGTCTGAATTTTAGATAAACCACACATACTTTTTTAGTATATGTACTATGCCATATTGAGATGTACAAGTAGGTTATCCATCGTGTACCTGAAATTTGTTTCCCTGGGCATCCTGTGTTAGTTACATTTGGGCAATGCTCGCCGGGAGCCATGGCACGTCTGCCTCACAGGCCCTGCAAGACTTGAACGGACTGCTATGTGGTTCGAGCTGGGGCTGTGGAGAACGGACCACAGGTGGCAGACCCAAAGCAGGAGCCCGGTGCGGAGTTGCTGTGGCTGGCACGATGACCCACAAGAAGGGAAATGAGCGGAGGGAAATGAGCGGAGGCAGGCGCCTGTGGCAGTTTTGCTTCCTGCTGGGTCCTGGCGTTTAGACAGTGCCTAGCACACAGGAACGGCTGATTGATGTTACTTAAATGACCCCAGGGCTGGGGGGTGCGTGGGTGCTGAGAGCCGGTGTGACCCGGGGGCATGTGGGGGTGGTAGAGCTGGCAGAGCTACTATCTGGCTCAATGTGGGGTGAGGAGTAAATGAATCGAGGGTAACTCCTGGGTGTTTGGAGTGTGCAGCTAAGTGCATGGTGATGCCAGTTACAGAGAAGGTGAAAGTCAAGGAAGGGTTGGGGCGGGGGCCCCTTCCTCTGGTCCACCATTGGCTTGGGACACTATTATTTATTAGGCATGCCTATCAGCTGAGCCGCCAACCAAGAGATTATTCTAAAACTTAGAGCCTGGGATGCATCAGGGCTGGAGGTATACTTTTGGACTCATCTGCATACAGTGGGCACTTAAAGCTGGTGGACAGTGAGGTCACTGCAGGGAAAAAGGGGCCCAGACTGGACCTATTGAGATAGGTCACAGAAGGAAGAGCTGAAACAGGGGACCGAGGGTGGCACCAAAGATGGCAAGGTGTGCCCACTCAGACCATCTCTGAGGATGCCAGCCACTTCAATGGGAAGGTCACAGAGACTCAGGAGTAAGACACAGTAAGCAGCCTTCTCCACAAAACTGGCATTGCAATGTCAGCTTGCACATTGGAAATCAGGAACTTCAGGAGCACAGAGGCCAAAGGAAGATTCGGAACCCCAAGTTAGCCTATGTAGAACCAGACAGAAACTCTCCAGAGAGAAAAGAATAAAAAATAAACTCACCAAGGTCTGGAGATATTTGGTTACCCTTGAAATGGACAGATGAGAAGAAACGCAAGTGGAATTTTAAAATAAGATGTCAAAATGTGGAAATATTAAGTGAGAGCAGGGTATAGATTTTAATAAACAAACCCCAAACAAAAATACTTCCCCATCATTATAACTGCTTCATTGGAGGCCATAAAAAATAAACCCATAATTTTCAAATCAAATCACAAAATAGAGCTGCGTATCGGGGCATTTTATATAGAAAACCTGGGAGGACTAAATAAGCATAAGCAAAGAACATGTGATAAAAAATTGATATTCTTTGCAAAGAGGACATAAATTTATAATGGGTGGGATGGGCTCTGGAAGAAGAAAGGAAAACATGTACAATTGATGACTAAATGTAAAAAAGAAAAAATTTTTTCCAGTTTTTCAGGAATTGAGGGACCTCATAAAAATCCAAAAAGCACTACCAAAAAGCAACATCTAAACCTCTTATAATGTTGCTAAACCACAAGGGAAAATGAATGCAGAAAGTAAATACTTAGGAACAGCACCACTACTTAAAAAGAAATCACAACATTTAATATGATCCACACTCCTGAAGGCTACAATAGAGATTCTGAAGCCGTTATGTCCAGACAGGACTACTGACCCACATGTCTTCCAAGGGCACAGGGCATCTTTGCAGATTTTAAAATAGAAAATTGTGACAATCTGCTAATTTACATGCCTCTACTCTTAAGAGGATCCAAGAAGTTTTTATCCAAAAATGTTAGCATGCTGGTGATCCTAAAAATAAGAACCCAGCAGCTAATTGAGCAGCTGGATATGAATACATCTAAAGTGAAAGCATTCATTCTATATACCCAAACACTACGTGCTGGAAATAGAAATAAATAGAAATACAGAACAGAACTAGCCA
>PVKE010018589.1:0-29357 GCA_004027555.1 Craseonycteris thonglongyai | reverse complement strand
AACATTTAAGAAAGGGCTATTTAAAAATATTCTCAGACGGTTGAAAATGAAAGCAATATAAATCTAAGTGGAAGCTCTGTAATTCATCCAGGACAGTCTGAGTCTGCATTTACATTGTGATAAGAGATTCTGGTAAAACTTTATCTTCTTGGGACACAGAGAGTCAAGAAAGCAAAAAGGATGCTTACTTCAGCAAGACTATTCTATCTTTAAAGTTTCTCCTAAAACTTAAAGTTTATAACTCAAGAATGAATTTTCTATGTATTCAAGTGAATGGACAGCTGGAGATAAATATGGTACTGCAGTCATTCACCCATTCAGTTATTCATTCATTCATTCAACAAGAATCTGTTAAATCATCGTCATATACAGGGAGCTGAGCTCAGGGCTGGGGATTATAGTGGAGATCAGAGAAGACAAGGCCTTAGCCTGATAGAGAATCAGAAGGTAGGAGGCAAGAGGAGACGGGGGAAATGGAGGAGGCAAGGGTGACAGAAAATAAGCAAATAAACAAAAATATCATTACAAATTGTGATCAGTGCTATAAAGTCAGGAGTACATCAGACAACGATAATAGGAACTTAGAGATATGGGAGGGCCTCTCCATGGATATAGTATGTCAGCCTGTAATATTTGAGGTCTAAAGATGGAAAAGGGACAGTCAGGCAAAGAGCAAGGCAGAGGGAACCACATGTAAAAGCCCAGGGTGAGAGAAATAAGCCCATGTGTCCAAGGAACTGAATAGTGGCTGGTGTGGCTGGAGCACAGGGTCAGGGGAAGACAGGTACAAGATGACCTGGGAGAAGTTGGCAGGGGCCAGATCATTCAGGGCCTCCTAGGTCATGATAACATTTCTGGGTTTCATTAAACATGCAATGGGAAGCTACTGAAAAACTTTTTAACAATTTGTGTTTAAAGGGCAAGGCATAACTAAAGGGAGATCATTAGGAGGCTCCAGCTATAACCCAGGAGAGAAATGACAGTTTGGACAAGATGATAGCAATGTAGAGGGAAAGAAGTGGATGGACTGAGAGGAACAAAGAGGCAGCTAGGAACGGTGTACTTCAACCCAAATGGCATTCACACGTGGAACACTCGACTGTCCCCTGGATCAAATCACCACAGAGAGGCCCACACAGTCACCTGTGACATACTTCCAATCCAAATGGCTAGGGAGGATAAAGGAATATTCACACAAGCCAACATGAATATGAACTTGGATCCATTCGTGAATCTCACAAGAACCCAAATTTGAGCCCTTCTGTGTTGAGATTATGGCCCCATTTCTGAGGCCTGGGCTCCCCAGATACCAAAGATGCCAAGGCAAAGGTAAAGGGCATTCACAGGACAGGGTGGTAAGGCTGCCCTATCGGGACATTCCAAGAAGGACCATCAGACATGAGGGTGTGGAAACCAGGGCACAGGGGAGGAACAGTGGCAGAAATGGGGTGCTGAGCCTGGCAAAGAGAGAGTTGAAGAACTTTCACAGAGAAGAGTCCAGTTGTTCCGTGTAGCTGCCAAGCACCCAGCTGGGACCCATATTAGAAGCTGCGAAAGGGCAACCAAGAGGAGAGGAACTTTTAAAGAATCAGAGCAACTGAGAGGGCTGAGTGGTGAGAAGTTCCTGGTCCCCAGAGCTACTTAAGCAGACAGGGGGAGACTGCTTACAAGGAATTGTGTGGAAGGATTCATATATCTGGTATGGGCTGGATGGCCCCTAAGGGCCTATCAATCTTCCTTTTAGCAGCTGTTCGTTCTGTATGATCACAGAGAACCAGAGGTTGGAAGAAGATCCAGCCTCCAAAACATGCCCCAGCCTTTTGAAAGAAGACTGTCCAAGACCCAATTCTTTCTTTCCTCTCCTGAGCATTACACCAGCTGATACTACAGACTCCATCGTAAACAAAGCTCCTGCCAAAGAACTTGGCAAGATTTTGGTCTCTCGATCATTCCTTTCAACCACTTCCTCTGCCAAATGAAATCGGGGCTCTCACTAGCGTTTGCCTAACTGCCGTGCTAACCTTGCCGTGTGAGGAACCACATCAAAAACTTGTCATGTTACAATCCCTTTCCTGAAACGATGCTCAGTTGGGCCGCGCTCCTGGTGCACATGTGAGCGAGGCATCATTAAATACCATGACAGGATGTGAGCGAAACATCAGGGGCCTTCCGGGATCAAAGACGTGCACCACAGCTGAAAAGTAGCTCTTTAATAGGCGGGTGGGCGCAGGAAGTTTCTCTTTGTTAAACAGCAGTCCTAATGACTTCTCTCTGCTTTCCTCATAAAGGCTGCCTAATTATGTCACATATGTCTGCACCTCACATTCAAGGCCCCCTTCATGTCTGGGTCCCCTACTGTCAACCTTGCAGGCCTGGAGGTCATAAAAGCCAGAGGAGTCAGCTGCGGGAGAGCTGGTTTTGTAGCTGGTTATTCTGGATTTAGACATACAAACAAACTCTCATTATATTTTAGCGGGGAAACTGAGGGGAACAGTCTTTTCTCAAATGAATCCCTGCTTGTTCCCTCTTCCTTCAGTCCTGTAGGACCATCGCACTGGTATTTAAGATGAAAGGTGGCATCTCATTTTCAAATGGAGAGCTAAAGAGAGCCAAACTGTATCTCAGCAGTAGGTAGACCATAGATCCAATTTTTTGACTCAGCCTCTATTAAGACTTGGACTAATTGGACTCATGGCAGTCTTGTTGGTGCCACACTGGTCCCTGAAGGCAACAAAAATGACCAAACCAGCTACACCACGTCCTCAAAAACATTCTTCTTCTAGGTCCCTGGCAAGCAAACACACTATCTCTGCCACCCATCTGATACTTAATTAGATACCTCATTGCTCTATAATTTGTCAATTCTTCCATGCATTTATCTCTCTCTAATTTTGTTGAAAGCCAGTTAGAAGGTATGGTTTGGTTGGTTTGGTTTAGTTTGGTTTAGTTTGGTTTGGTTTGGTTTTAGAACACTTCTATGGGTTTTAGTAGGTTATATAAATAGCAGATATGGATGGATGGATGGATAGGTGAGTGGGTGGGTGGATGGACAGGTGGGTGGGTGGGTGGGTGAGTGGGTGGATGGATAAGTGAATGAAAATAGGCACAACTATGTTTCAAACCATTAAATACTGTTTTAAGATGTGAATCCACAGCCTCCCAAGTGGGCTGTATGATTGCTTTGAGAACATCTGCTGTATCTGACCCTTAATTTAGAAAAGTCCTTGCCTAGGGGAAGCTGGGATGGCTCAGCAGGTTAAGTGCTCACTTTGTAGCCCTGGAGCCCGAGGATCAAATCCTGGCCCCGGCCCAGGCAGACCCATATGCTGAACTGGGGTGTGCCCCCAGTTCAGTTCTTGCCGGGGCCTATGCAGGAGGCTCCCGGCCCAGTTGCTGCCCTGCGCAGCCCTGTGCCCACCTGTGGAGTAAAACTATATGGAAAACTAATGCTGTCAACTGGAGACTGCTCTGGGCCCTCCCCTTTCTCTCTGTCTGTCCCTGTCTGTTTCTCTCTCTGTCAAAAAATAATAATAAATCTTTAGAAAAGCCCATGCCTTAAGGCTCATTTCTGTCACAAGAAACTTTTCTCCCTAGTACGACTCACTGAGGCAACTCATGAATATTCCAACATCATAAATCTAAACTCTGGCCTTTGGAAAAGACATATAAAAAACACCTCCCAGGTAGATTTTTTTTTTTAACTCTCACATAACCTATTTCTTCAGGCCCCTTGTGGCCCACTGTCCTTGTCATAACTTCCACCCAATAGTTGCCCACTGGGCTTCAGGGACATGAGCCCTCTATGAGGGTAGACATGCCCCTTTGGAGTTGGACAAATATGAGTTTAAAATCTGACTCTGTCACTTCCTAGCTGTGGGGCTTTCGGTGAACTAGGACAACCTCTCTGAGCCCCCATTTCCTCCTCTGTAAATTAATCCTCCTGGCTCTGCTGTTGGAAAGGTTTAAGGAAATAATGTGTGCACAGGCCTAACACACATCAATCTGCTCACTATTGTCACTCTAAGCTGACGGAACAGCTTGTTCTTCAGGATTCATAGTGACTAAAGTGGGTGCCCACCTACAAAAGATGTACCCAAGGCACAAATACATCACACTGAAAATGTATACACACACATAAAAACTTACACAGAATGCAAATCAGCTAGCAAGCATCAGGTTTTCGAGAGAATGTTAAAGAAACATCCAGATGCAGAATCCCACCAGGATTTGACCCACAGTCAAAAATCGTTCTGATTTATAGCACCTGCATCTGGAAAGCAACACCCAGTCATGAACGCTGCCATTTACTTAGGGAAAAGTGGGCAAGCTTCACCCAGTCTTACCTACAATGGCAACCAAGCTGCTCTGAAAAGCCGGAAGAGAACACAGAGCTTGACTCTGCCGCCTTATTGGTCATGATGAAGTTTCTGACCCACTCTGCTTCAGTATTCTCACCTGTGAAATGGGCCAATGGACACCTGTGTAGTCATTGGCTAGCTTAGAGCTAGCACAGTGACTGGCTCAAAAAGAAAGCATTCAACTAATGTTTGCTGAGCTGTTGCTGGTCCCAGACGATTGAAGGTATGCTTGCTGGCATTACACAGAATGTTAAGTCTTAAGTTTGTTTCAACATGTGAAAAAAAAGGTTAAAAACCTCTAGCTTCTTTATGGTAGCATTGTAGGTAGACAGCTCAGGCGGCGGGCAGAGGGGGTGCTGTAAAAATGAAGAGGCAAAGAGTACAGAAACATCTGACATTCGAGTTTGCCCCTGAGAAGAAACCCTTTCAGATTTTGCTTGTTCCGTTTGACAGGTTACTGCTGTAGGGGCAATCACCAAAGCTCCACAGTATGTGGTCCATTTGGGAACAATAAAAGAACTGCAAGGGCCAGAACCCGCTCCAAGAAGAACATTTTTTGTTTCTCCTTTGAAGCCAACATTAGATTGTTGGCACTGAACTAAAGGCTGTCTCAGTCTGGAGCTATGTTTTATCTCGAGATGCAAATTCATCCTGCAAACACACGTCTAGCTCTTGCATATGGCAGCTCTGGGCTGCACCATTTCAGTGCTGCCTCCATACAAGGCTGTAGGAAAGAGAGAAAAGTCCCCTTCTGGAGCCCTGCCCACCTCCTCAGCCACCAGTGGGGAGATGGGTGTCACTGCTCCTCAGGGAAGTGCTGGCCCTCAGAGATGCCTCTCTCACCGAGTCAACACTGAACTCTACTGGCATTTAATCCAGCTTCTCTCCCATTGCAAGAAATCTTCTCACTGTCACTCCAACTGGTGATCCTACACTCTCTAAATGAACTCCTCTACTGACAAGGAGCTCACTCAATTGCAACCAAGACCATTCCATATTGAGCAGCTCAGAATGGAGAAATATTTTTGATAGTGAGCTGAAATATGCCATCATATAATTACAACTGATTGGAATACTAAGAATAAAGTCAATAGCTCAGAGGATCAAATGAGAAAACTCAAATACCGGTATTTTTCATGTTGAGTATTAAAAAGCAAGGTTGAGAAATCCATATGGCTTTTCTGTGCCCTTCTCTTCTCCCTGCTTTAAAAAATGTTGATTAACTTCCTTTCTTCTTTCTTTTCTCTTTCCTCCCTCGCTCTCTCCTTTTCTTCCTTCTTCCTTTTTTTCTTCCTTAATCCAAACACAGTTAGTTAGGCAGGCCCAAATGAGACAGGAGCCCTGGGGGAGACAGGCCCAAGCTGATGGCAGGGTCCACATACAAAGGGGCAGACAGAAGTCAGACATCTCAGGTTGACCACGTAGAGGGACAGAGATAAAGGGAGCCAGGTTCTCACAATGGAAAGGAGGAAAAAATGTGGGAAGGGAGAAAACAGGAATATACTCTGTGATGTTTGATTAGAATCAGGAGCATGGATATGAAGTCATGGCTGGCTTTCAACAAATACAAAATTGGGTACATTATAAAAGATGTAATTTCCTAGCTCTATCTATTGACAGGGTCTGAGAGCAGTGACATCCCACTAGCAACGAGCCACCTACCACCCAAATCTTGGATTTGAAATGCTGTTCCCCACTAGAAGAACCAGCGCTTCTTGGAGAAATGGTCGATTCTAGGGCCAGGCAAAGTAGATTGCCCTGGAACTTTGTGCTGCCAAAAAGTAAAGAAGCGCCCAAAGAATGATGGGAATATGTCAAAGGGGTATGACATAGGAGCCAGTTGAAGGGTTCCCAGAGGCCACACTGGAAAAATTCAAATATCAAAATAAACTATGATAGTAGGAGATTATGTTGAATAAAATAGGAAGGAACCCACAAATCCACACACAGATATAACATTTTAAATGAATAAATAAATGAAAAGGAAATCTATTCCTTATGGAGAAGGAGTCATAGTATTAAAATCCACCATTTGGCAACCACCCAAGTAATAATTTATTCAGGCATGAAATTCAAGAGATGCAACCACTAGTGAGTGAAGGTGGAGTGAGAAATGGGATTTCACAGTGTTAAAGTACCTCCCCACAAAACACTTACTAAATACAAAGAGGAAAGAATCACTTACAATGGAAAAACCTGAAGACACCATCTTTAACCAAGGGGTCAAAGTTACCACCACCAATAATACTAGGAGTGCCAAAAAATGTACACACATTTTAAGAAATGTTATCTATGTATTACTTTTCAAAGTTGAATTGAATTACAGTAGCAATGTATAGTATGACATTCACGCAAAAGATGGTGTTCATCAAATGAATGCTAGCATCCCCTTGAGACAGGCAGGACAGTCAAAGAAAATGGCAGAAGCAGGGTTGTCATTAGAGGAGCACAAGACCATTTTAAAATGGTATTTGAAATTCAAGAACGTTGTGGAAGTACAACCACAATGGAAGCGTGAGTGTGTAACAGAACTTCCAACACGCCTGACCACTGCACACATTCATGGTAAGTTTGAGATGCATGGTCAATTGAAATTGGCATGTGCAGTGACATAAGTGGACACTGGTCAATGTTGCTCAAGCAGGAGTTCACCGCCATCATTAGGAGTGTTTGGACGCTGATAGTGATCACTTTGAGCATCTCTTGTAATTGCAGAAGTCAAACGTGACTTATATTCATCTTTTGTTATTGGCATATATATTGAGCATTACCATTTAAATACAGTATTTTTCTCTCTTAAAATATGTATACATTTTTGGCACCCTCTATAGATATATCACGTACCTACCACACAGTAGTTTCCATGAAAGGAACATAGCATTTATGATATTCTGGCTAAATATATATAACCTGGGTCTAATGGAGAGAAAACAATGGACAAACACAAATTGAGGGACATTCTACAAAATAACAGGCTTGAACACCTCAAAATTTTCCATCGTTAAAATCAAAGAAAAAGGAAGAAGGGTTCCAGATCGAAAGAGCCAAAGCAATGTGACAACCCTGTGTTCCACGTGACCCTAGATTGGATCCAGTGTTATTATGGATGTTATGGGGACATAGGCAAAACTTGAGTGGGTCTCAGGGTGAAAGGTATACAGGAGTTCTTTGTACATGTTTACAAATTTCCGTACGTTTAAGACAGCTTTAAAATAAAATATTTTTTAATTCATGTAGACCGTAATCCATTGCTTTTTGAAGTTTCCCCCTTAAGAAAACCCTTTCTAGCTAATGATTCTGAAAATTCCATCAATATGGTTTCTACCCACTCCCACCCTCTTCTCACTAAGAATTCACACTTTGAACTTTGTTAAAATACAAGTATCCCTGGAGAGGTAATATTTTAAGCCAACACTCATTTTCAATAGTGTTTCCCCAAGTGACTTGCACTGTATTAGGTCTATAAGACTCTTGTTAATCAGTATTAAGGAAAAGGAGATTTTTTGTTGTTGTTGGTAAGGAAATTTGGAAAACACTGAGTTACACAAAGTTTCTTTACTGTGGGACTTGTCGGAGCCTTTAAGAAGTTGATGTGTATTTTAAATTAGCCTGAGGGGAAATTGCATTTGGCGTTATTTGATCATTGCCCCATATGTTCCAAAAAGCCCCTTTTGGAAAATGCTGGCTGACAGATTCCAGTCAGGTGATAAAGCACTGGGAGTTAAGCTCCGGTATCAGATGGCCTGGGTTCCAATTCAACCTGCCCCACTTCATGATTGTTTGGCCTGAGGCAAGGCAGTTAAATTCTCTGTGCCTCAGTTTCACCATCTGTAAAATGGAGGTGAAAGGAATTTCTACACTGGTGGTATTAGGATAACTAGACAGAACACAGATGACAATTGGAGCACACGCTTGGCACCTCTGAGGACCTGATGCACATTTGTATTGCATGCTAATTTTTTAAAGATTTATTTTATTGTTTTTGATGACAAAGAGAGAGACAGAGAGAAGGGGGGAGGGCCCAGAGCAGTCTCCATAGTTGTACGTCATCAGTTTTCGACATGGTTTCCTTCTACACAGGCGGGTGGGGGCTGCTCAGGGTAGGAGCCAGGCCAGGGCCTTCCACATGGGAGGCACGCCCCCTCAGGCCGGGGGCCAAACTGGGGACCTCCCATGTGGGAAGCTCGCCCCAGTGAAAACCAAACTAGGGCCACACCCCAGTTCAGCATATGGGTCCTCATAGGCCAGGTCTGGGATTTGATCCTGCGCCCCTGGGACTGCAAAGGGAGCGCTTAACCCACTGAGCCATCCCGGCGTCCCAGCATGCCATTGTTACTCCTGTGGCTGGTCTTTGTGGAGAGCCTGGTCAGACTGGAACAGAACCTAAGTGGGTGGGGATTTTAGAGACTGGCACCAAGGTCAGGAGAGGAGGGACGGGACAACACGAACTGAAAAGCTCGAGACCAACTCCCACATCCCAACTGGAGGGTCTTGTTAAAGCCCCTTCCTGCACATCCATACAGACTCCTCCCAAAGCCCATGTGTTATAGGGACAAAGACCCAGACGGGGCCAGATTGCTCCATCCTGCACCTACACCAGGGAAGCATGGAATATAAGAAAACATTTTCTGCCTTCGCAAATAATTATTGCTACTGCCCTCTTTATATATATATTCAATTGGTCCACTTAGCACCCCACCGCCTGTCTCTGGCCCTGTGGGACAGGAAGGAGGAAGAAGGGTTTAGGGAGCATGGTTGCCTGCCAAGTGGGGCGTCCTAAGCCGTACCCCCCATGGCTAAGAGTCACCCCTGAGGAGGTGACTCCAGGGGCTGTCAGTTCACACTGATAGGCTTCACCAGCGCTTCAGAAAATGAAAAGCTTTATTAAACTTTCAAGTCCAGAACAGATGTGTCCAGACATAAATATGCAAAAGATCCCATCTGTTAGGTAAATCGTCTTTCGGTGTAGTAACAGGAGACCATACGTGAGTGAGGCCCCGTAGCTCTGAGGGCCCAGGAGTGTCAGAAATCCTGCAAGCAGATGCTCCTGGAATCAAAATCAAAGACCCTGCGTAACAAAGGACACTCCAGGCAAGACCACGGCAGTGGGGAAGTTCACTGCGTGCCAATCAGGGCCTCTGCTGGGTCCGGAGGCCCGAGCAAAATGAGGCTAATGATGAAACCCCCAAAAGGTGTCTGAGCAGGGGGCTCAGGAAAAAATAACCAAACGTCCCCATGCACAGCTGTAGCCTGTTAGAGGTGTTGAGGTCCTCCCTGAGACTGTCACTTCTCCCCCATCAGTTCATGGCTTAGGGAAGCCACCAGTCTCGGCCCGAGTCTCCTCATTTGGAAAATTGGATTACTGAGCACCCACCTGACACCGCAGTCCACACTGAGCATTCTGGGACGAATACTGATATAAATAATAATGAACAGCTTGCACTTATACAGCCTTATTCCGTGCCAAGCACTATTCTGAACACTGTGAATGCAGTGACTCGTTTCGTCTTCCCAGCAGCTGTGTGAGGTAGCGACTGCTACTATTCCCATTTCACAGGTGACGCAAAGGAAGCCCAGAGACGATCATTTACCCAAAGGGTCATGGGTGTTAAGTGCTGGGCAAGGACTCAAACCCGGGCCAACTACTCCACGGGTAGAGGGTGTGACCTCGTCGCTGAGATGGCACGGAAACGAGAGGCGGAAGCGCTTCCTGACCCGAAGGGGCCCCTCTGCTGTAGAAACGCAAAAGACCTGAGGATGCCAAAGAAAACATGCTCCCGATTGCTTAGGAGTCCCGCTCCCCAGAGGGCAACGCCGTGCTGCGATGACGGGGCTGCTGGGAGGTCCTGAGCCCACGCCCCAGCTCTGAAACCCAAAGCCTAGGGGACAGCTCCCCAGCCGGCTTGCCTGCTGTGTCCCCTCTCCCTACCAGGAGCAGCCAGGCCCATCTATTCCCGCTGTCCTGACTCCGCAGTGCCGCCCCCTCTGTCAGTGATGTGGCTCATCTCCTGTCTACAGCACCATCCCCCTCCTCCCTGCTGGCCAAACCTGGACCTTTCCCCAACCCTCCTCGAATGTACCCAGCCAGCCCCCTCCCTCCTCTGAAGTTCTCCAGCACGCGCCACGCACACTCATTCTTTCACCATGTTTCCAGTCCCGTGCACTCAGATATCCAGGTACCGAACGTGGGCTCAACTCTACACACACACACACACACACACACACACACACGCCTCTATGCTCCAGCAGCACTGAGCTTCTCATCCTCCTAGAACACACTAAGCATCGCTGCAATCACGATTTCTGTTTGGATCAAAGGAGACCTGTCACTGTAAACTGTAAAACTGCGGTCAAAGCCGGAAGGCATAGGCGCCAGTAACTGAGATGTGCAGAGATGCTGCAAAGCCTTGGGGTGCACAGCTACCGCTGGGTCCAAACGCTCAAACAGGAGCTGTCTCCTCGCTGCCAGCTCAACTCCCAGACAGGTGCTCCGCTGCCACTCTGAGCCCACACCCCACCGATCTGCAGCCCCAGCAGAGAGGGGGGTCTTCCTTATAGTTCCAACATGCTGGCGTCAGGCACCATCCCACAGCCAGTCACTGCCTCTCAGGAACTCCGTGGTCTCATTGGCCAAGCCCCGGTCATAGGCCCACCCCCGGGGCCCCACAGGCCGGGCAGAGGGGCAGCCACATCAAAATATGGACCAACAGCAGGAGAGATGTGTCCTCAAAGGGAATTCTGAGTGCTATTACCAGGAACAGGGTGAAGGAAGACCAAGCAGACAGGCCCTACCGTACCCACGAAATAACCATGTTCGTTGAGTGTTTACCATATGTCCAGGATTGGATTAACAATACCTACTGCTGAAGACCACATAATATATTTTAAGCACTTTGCCAAGTCTGGGTACATAGTCAGTGCTCAAGTGAACAGCAGATACAAGGAACGAGGTAGGTTTTTTATGATCTCCACCTCACAGGAGAAACTTGGCTAAGAGAAACTAAGTGATGTGTCACAGGTCACACAGGGTTGAAGGGTCAGCGATACCAGGCTACTGATGTCTCCCTCACTTCCCAACCAACCTGGGAAGCTAGTCAAGACCCAGCTCAGTCAGTAGCTTCCTGCCATTGCCTTTTATCCACTTCTCTTCTATAGCTGCGAATATCCCTCGTATCTGCTACTACAACCTCACATACAACACTAGCCTTTCCATTCTAAGAAGCCCGTTTTTTTTTTCATTTCAAAGTTTCTGAAATCAAAGGTCAACATATACTGTGTATAATTAAAGTAGTAGTGTTGCTTTTATCCCCCAAAAGCTGTATTTAAATTAACACTGCATCTTATAATCATTCTACCGTCTAATCAAGGAAATGGAGTATTTGTTCATAGATCTAGACTGGGAGCTTCTCAAGCAGAAGCTTGCTCGATTTATGTCTTAAACACATAGCACAACATCTTTTCTATGTGTGATAATTAATCCAAGGAGTATTGTTCAAGAAGAGATGTGGGAAAGCTGGGATGGTTCAGCGGGTAAAGCGCTCGCTTTGAAGCCCCAAGGACCAAGGATCGAATCCCAGCCCCAGCCCATGTAGACCCATATGCTGAACTGGGGTGTGCCCCCAGTTCAGTTCTTGCCGGGACCTATGTGGGAGGCTCCTGGCCCAGTTCCTGCCCTGCGCAGCCCTGTGCCCGCCTCTGGAGTGAAACTATATGGAAAACTAATGTCAACTATGGAGACTGCTCTGGGCCCTCCCCCTTCTCTCTGTCTCTCTCTGTCTCTGTTTCTCTCTGTCATAAATCAATAAAATAAATCTTTAAAAAAAAAAAAAGAAGAGATGTGTCTTTAACATTCATTCATTCAACAACTATTTATTGAGCACCTACTATGTGGCAGGCTTTGCCTAGGAGGCAGGAATATACAGATTGTCAAACAAGCCTGGGGAGGCCCTGCGCACAGATCTTTGTTGTATCTTAACAGGGCTAGACATGAACCTGAGGGGCCAGGGCAGAGCCATGCCCGAAAGCTAGCAGCTTTTGTGGGTTGTATGGGGCCAGAGCAGATGAGAAGTCAGAGAGTTGCAGGAGATGAACGTAATTAAATGTGAGTTTGCAAAGGTCTTAAAAGCACATGCTGAGGAGTTTAGATTAAAGGTGGGAGGCAAATGGGAGCTCCTGCCGATTTCTGAATGGATGAGCGATAAAATCAAAATAGCACTCCGAGAAAATGAGGCTAGCTGTTGTTTATAGAATATACCAGGAGGGGTGAGGCTGCAGGTGGAAAGCCCCTCTGGAAAGAAGGCGCCTGCAGACATCAGCATGGGAGACCATCAGAGCTGGACGCCAAGGGTGACTTGGCTGTGGCAATGGCCCGAGAAGGTCAGAGCCCAGAGATAGAATTGCCAGTCCATTCTGAGAGGGGCAGACCGAGAAAGGACGCAGTCAAAGGTGACTCCAAGGTTGCATGCTTAGAAAGCCATGCTTCGGGGTGCCTTTGGGAGACCCAGTCAAAGACAGAGGGTGAAGGTCAGGGCTGGAGAGGAAAGGAGAACACGAACCACACCCACTAAGCCATGCGTGCCAGGTACGGGCACACCTGTTCAGAAACCAGAGAGAAACCTCTCTTCTGAGCCTGGAAAGGTGACTCCCTATCCTCTTCTTGAGTCAAGAGAGGAATCAGAATAAACTCACTGCTTACACCTTTGTTGTAAGTTGAGTCGACAATTACGTAGGCAGAAGGCCCAGGCTAGGAAAGGGCTAACTGACGTAACCTTGAGTCCCTGCACAAGCAAGATCATGCGTGGAGAGTCACTGATCAGCAAAATAAAAGGCACAGAGCGTAGGGTCAATCGGAGCCCAGGCGGTCTCCAGATCTCCAGGCGAGCAGAGCAACCCCTTGTCACATTCTCAGCACCTCTCATGAAGGCCTCAGGGATCGCTGAGATTTTTGATCACTCTCTACTGTACTTAATGGGAAAGAAGGTTGGCTGCAGTGGTATTTATGTCCTGGGAATTCTCAAGACATAAACCTTCTGGATCTTAAAGAGGACTAATGGGCAAATGCATAGAAAATACCTACAAAATGCCTGGCACACAGTGAGTACTCAGTAACTGTTGGGTCCTGAAGATGCATTTGGCTGTTCAGGCCTGGGGAACATGAGAGAAAACTCAAACCCTGGTATGTGCTCTGAAGGAGACTCATGAAATCCACAAGCCTGGCCTTAAGTTGCTACAGACATTCCTTCAGCCCCAACAAAGATCACGTCTCCTCTCTCCTATATGTATAATGGTATCGGGACCTTCCTGTTAAACGCTTAATTCAGCCCAGCTACTAATCAGAATTGTCATCACCCAGGGTTATTTACATGTCTGGCTTCCTGGATTTGAGACCAGACCGACCTGCCCTGCTTTTCTCTTGGTGGTTCAGGCCGGGCAAGCACAATGGCACATGCCTTGCCCACACTTTCTCAGGGTGCTAGGAGACAAAAAAGATGTGCTCATTAAGAGCAGAGGCACGGAACCCTCATGGCTTGCTAGTGGGATTGATGGTGCAGCCACCGTGGAAAACAGCATGGAAGCTCCTCAGAAAACTAGACATAGAACTGCTGCAAGATCCAGCCATGCCAATCCGAGGCGCAAACCCAAAACCATGGAAAGCAGGACTCAAACAGCCATTTGTACCCTGCCTTTGTTCATAACAACATTAATTACAGGAGCCAAAAGGAGGAAACCACCCACATGTCCATCAGTGAAGGTGTAAACAAAATGTGCTACATACGTACAGTGGAATATCAGCCTTAAAAGGGAACAAAATTCTGACACGAGCTACAACCTGGATGAAACTTGAAGACATAATAGTAAGTGAAATAAACCAGTCACCAAGGGACAAGTACTGTAGGATTCCACTCGCATGAGGTATTAGAGTAGTCAAATTCAGAGAGACAGGAAGTAGAAAGGCGGGCTAAGGGGAGAGGGGAAATAGAGTTGCTGTACAATGGGTGTGGAGTTTCAGATTGGGGACACAAAGTCCTGAAAATGGATAGTGGTAATAGGGGTACAACAATGTGAGTGTATTTAATGCTGCTGAACCGTGCACTTAAAAAGAATGGAAATGGCAAACATTGTATTATGTGTATTTTACCACAATAAAAAAAATGTTCAATAAAAATAGGGATGGTGGGACAGCTCGGCAGCTGAGTGTTTGCCTCGCAATCACAAGGTCTGAGGTTTGATCCCGGCCCCAGCCTATGCAAAACCCCATATGCTAAACTGTGGTGCAGCCGGTAACTGCTGGGACCACTGGGTGGCAAAGGTTCTCACCTCCCAGGCGGGAGGCCCCCACTTAGATTCCTGCCCTGCTGGGCCCCACATCCACCTGTGTAGAATGAAACCATGTCACAACAAATGATGTACAACTATGGAGACTGCTCTGAGCCCTCCCCCCTTCTTTCTCATTCTCTCTCTCTCTCTCTCTCTCTCACCTTCTCTCAGACAATAAAAGATAAATCTTTAAATAAATAAAAGTAAAAAAGAGTAGAGGCACTTAATGTTGCCCTCTCTTTAGCATTTCAGCTTCACAAGGCAATTTCAGTGTCACTGAAAATGACAGAGTTCTCTACTCCAACCTCTACCAAGTCCTAAGTCACCTTTGTGCACAGCCCCCCTTCAACACAGCCTGAGCCAGGAAGCTCACTCCGCCTCCAGGCGGCCTATTCAACTTTCGAATGTCTCACCTCTCCTTGGTGACAATTCTTGATGGCGGTTCCCTTTTCTTTCCCACACAGCTCCGCCTTCCCTTCATCAGATTCCTGGGAGGAGAGTAATTAGTCCAGCCTCTCTCTGCTGTTTTCCCACAAAAAGCAGAGACTCCAACCGTTTTATAGGGGATGTGACTGGACCAGCGGGCACCTGTTTTTCTTTACACTGTCTTAAATGGGGAGCCGTGGGGAGCTTCTGTGTGAGGCAGGCTGCAAAATCTGTCAGAAGGCGAGGTGCAGGAATTCGCCTCTGGCTTTGGGGCTCAGAGGCGATGTGGACTCCAGTTTGGGGGTCGGCCATGACTCTCTCTCCACTTAGGTGGCTTTTGGAGAAGACCCACAGAGTTAGCAGAACATTCCTGAAACACAAGCCTGGCCACAGCAACTGAGAAAATGACAGCACCCGGAGTCCAGCCAAGAGAAAAATGAAAACATTTGGCCCTAGGAAGGCTCTGCATGGCTAAGGCTGCCTTTATCAGACCCTTATGGAGAAAATCGACCAAGGCTGTGCCTGTACAGAGGGCAAAGGTACCCACTGGGACACACACACACACTGTGACACCAGGCTGGACACTAAGCAGCTCTCCCGTCCTTGTGAGGCAGAAGCCTGGCTCCCACCCATCATGTGTCAACACAGGCCCATAGACCAAGCATCCCCACAGACACCTGAGCTATTCTCACGCAGCTCACACTCAGACAGTCATGGCACTTCGCAGGATGGTTGGTTTGGGGTTTGCGGGGAGATGATCTGGCTTTGCCATAGCTAAATACCTAGCACATCCTGCCCATAGACTTTGGTTCCTCCTGTGGACCTCACAAGCAGAAGACGTGAGCAGTCAGGCGATTCATGCAGCCAGACCCGGAAGAGACCCCCTAGAATAACACCCATGGTTTCGGAGGAGAGGCCCGGAAAGGGGTACCCCACCCCAATCAGTGAGGACAGAGCAGGATTAGGCCTGAAGCCTGGCCAGCCAGGTTACCCCCCAGGCTGCTTACCTCATCCACCAACACCCCAAACAGCTCTCTAAAGTCCTTCCACATCTGTTAGTTCTTTAAGGATAAAGGCTGAGAATTAACCTTGTTCCTTATTCCCCAAAGTGTCCGACCCAGTGCTGGATGTGTGGTCCAAGCATGGTAAATTCTTTCCAAATGAGGGCATCCCCACACCGAGCCCTGGAAGGACGTGAGGCAAGGATTAGGGGCCCCACTTACAGACGAGGAGGCCCACACTCCCAGAAGGGGAGGAGTCAGGTGCCGCTCCTCAGAGTACTGCTAGATATCCTCAGACGCAAGTATCCTAAGATCTGTCCTCTCATCAGCTCTGGCACCAGTCCTAGAGCCAGACTAAGGTCCCTCTCAATCTCACATCTCTATGGCTCTCCACTATCCAAACCTCCCATCTGTGGATATCCTCTCCCCAGGGGCCAATCCCACAGCTAAAACAACAGCTTTCCTAACTAGTATTATCTGCCCCTTTCCACTTCATGCATGAAGCAAGACAGAACTCCACATCTCTCCCTCAATTCCCTTTAGCCCTCCCATCTTCCCAAGTATTGCTGGTGCCCTTTTGAACATGAAATGACACGTAATGTGTTTGTAGGAGGCATTAAAGATACCATAAGTTGGTTAATACATAGCTGTCCCGATGGACACATTCTGTTGACTGCTCTGAAATGGAACCACCTTTCTCAGCAACAATCACTCCCAAAAGGAATCAGCTAGAAAATAGCCTGGTGGCTGCCCATGGCCCCAGCACAAAGGCAAACCCATGTGTCTAATTCTTTGGGGAGGTGGGTTTTAACAAGACAGAGTTTTCATTTTGTCCCTATTTATACTTTCACTACAAAATGTGTGTATCTCCATTGTCCTGATTTCTTTTCTCTCTAAAGTTCTACTGACTTCTGAGGAAAGATTTGCTGCTTCCCTTCTCCTGTCGGCAGCCTGTCAGCCTCCCACCCCAATTTGCCTTTAACACCCTCTCTGGTCCCTGAAAATGGGTGGAACCTTTTTACTCTCAAGAGCAACCACCCCATGGACAAAATCAAGGACCACACACACCGTATGCTGAGCTGACACTATTGCTTGGCTGGTTTTGCAGAAAAGAGAACATTTTCAACTTGCTCAGTTTTTAAGTTAAGACCAGAGAAGGTGAAACTTTATTTTCAGTAAAAAGAGCCCACCTCCCACAATCATATAAGATATGGTAGCATTCGGTTTCTTCCTAATTTGACTTTGCTTCTCTTTATTTAGTCCCTCCATTCCAATGTCCTCAGCTATTTATATGATTCTGTGGCAGGTTCTTGGGTGAGATACCTCACATCATTTCTGTTAAGTCAGGATGTAAAAAAAAGAAACCATAAATAAATTCAATTCACATCCCAAATAATAAGAAAATACGAAATTCGTATAACATATGTATGAGTATGGCCAGTGAAAGGAAAGGGAAAGGAGAGGAGGGAAGGGGAGGGATGGCAAAAGAAGAGAGAGGAGGACAGATGGGAAATACTGAGTTGCAGAGCAAAGGGGAAAAGAAAAGAAGGAGAGAAGGTTGAGATGATGGAAACCAAGTCTTACTAGCCTGTGCCTTCCTGACAGCTAACACAGGAATGCATGCATGCACACACACACATGAGCGTGCGCACACACACAATCTCTCCATCGAGCAGAATTCTCCCTCTCGCCAACTGGTTCTCCAGACCAAACAATGAGAATTGCTACTAGTTATTAAAGACTGGCTATACATTTACTAGTTACAGTCTTTACAACAGCTCTGCAAAATAGGAATTTCACACTTGAAAAAGTGGGGTCAGAGAAATAATGCGGTTGCTAAGGTTGGACATGAGCTTTGGCGACCAAGACTGATTCAGGAACAAACACATGATCCCCATTCTGGCCAATGAGCTTCAACACTGAGAATTTGGTTCAAAACATTCCGATTTCTTTCCACTGGAGCAGAAAATGAAGTAACAGAAAAAAAGAAGAGCTAAGGTTAAGGACACAGAGAGAGTAAGTAAAAGGCAAGTTTTCATGAGTCCTTTGAGCTCTTGGATACAACTGTGGCTGCACGTCTAGTGTCAGCAGCCTGTTAAGTCCTCACGACCACCACCCTTTTAATTGTTCATAAGCCAGTTTGAATTCTGTCACTTGCAGCTCAAGGCATCCTGACTAACAGTCCTTGTGTGTGAGCAGCTGATTCAGACCAGGCCTCTCTGATCCCAAAGGGTGGCCCTCCCAGCACACTGCTTCCCCAGAGCACATGGTGGGTTGTCTCACACCCCATTCCCTCCCTTGGAAAATCTACACTCCTGACTGCTGCCTCCCACCAATCCAACCTCCGCCCACCTTCTTGTCCCCTGGAAAATCAAGAGTCATCAGGCAAGGGCCTGGAACCGCTAGATTGTGTAGTGGCAATCTGAGCCATTTGAGAATACATATCATTGTGTTTGTTGATTGTAGCAAGAAAGACTGAGATGCTAAAAAGATATTGTAGACAACTCGTCTCAAAGAAATTAAAACAAATACAAGACTTCGATCGAGCCTGGGTTCTTGGCCTAGAGATTTCTAAAGGGGGACTAGAGAAGAAGATTCAACCCCAATACTACGGCAAAGTTTAGGGGACACAAATCTAAACCTAGGATCTTAGACATGATGGGAGCTTATAAAAAATCTGACCCAAAATCACCCACAATCAGAGCCTTCTTCCCAATATACTGAGCATGGATTATCCAGCCTTTGTTTGAATTAGCCTCGTACCAGGAGAATCACCACCTAGTATGAGGCAGTCCGTTTCATCGCTGATTGGCTCTGAGTATTATTTAACAAATTCTTTCTCGAATAATAAAAGTAAAAATGATTAATATGTGAGGGTCCCCTCCTCAGAGTGTTAACCTTTTAAAAACAAATTTTATCTTTGCCAGCTTAGTTGATGGAGCAATGAGGAGAAAAGGGAAGCCAAAACCGCAAATGTAAAATGGGATATACATATGTATCAGAAGTTGGCGTAGAAAGAAAGGGGACAGAGGAAGAAAATAAGGAACTCACAAAGGCAGGAAAATTCTGGGTGTAGAATCACAGTGAAGGAGAGAGGAGTTTGGTAGAACAGGGAGTAGAAGATAATAGAGAATACAAAGATGGTAAAAAGTTTAACAAGTCTTGCTATACATTAAAAATATACTCACTTCCCTTGACACTCCTCCCAGGAGTACCAGCAAAGTTCTGATTTAATTTAATTGCTTTTGATTGCTGGACTGCATTTCTTAGAGCACAATTCTCTGCCAAGGCTAGAACCTATTAGGCCCAGTTTTGGGGTGAATTACCATTGTATTAACTTCAAATCTACCTCCTTGTAAATCCCACCCACGTTATAAGGGAAGAGATTCAGGGATAAAGACATAGAACCAGTTACAGGCCTGGGTAAAGGATGGAGAGCCTGTGGTTAGCATGAAAGTAGCTGGAAGAATGACCAGTTTCATGGTTAAACCCCTGAGTTAATTAAATTTCTAAAGGATGCCATCAGTCCCAGGTTGTCGAGTGCGGAGAAAGGCAAGACAGAGAGATGGGGACCCATGCAGAACATGAAAGTGGGGGTCTGTTGGGGTTCTTCATTGCAAGCAACAGAAGCTCTCTCTCCTAAGCAGAAATGCAGGACAATCAGGAGGGAAATTTGATCAACACAAAATGGGAGAAAGAAGGGGGCTGGCTGTTGCACTCCCCACGCTTGAACTCATCTGCAGACGGCTCTGAGGTGTGGTTTCTCTTTCTAGTCCTTTGAGAAAACCCCACGTGCCAAGCACACATTCCTGTGTGACATGCTATCCCACTGTGGTTCACTGGGAATGATGAGCAGTGTACTCGCACAGTGCATCCCAGTGTTTCGCACCTTTCCTTGCCTTACTTCTGCTTTTCCCTCACCTTCACTGCCCTAAGCTTGTGTCTTCCAAATAAAACGTCAGTCCTTTAAACTTTGCCCCAAACTCTGCCTTCTAGAGAACGCTAAACAACTTTAAACTCTAGGCCCAGACAGCCATTGTCTTGATTCCAAGCTCTCACGCTTTTTCTATTACCTTCCAACACCAAATGTTGTCTTGTCTCCCCTCATGAAATGTGTGTGTGTGTGTGTGTGTGTGTGTGTGTGTGCGCGCGCGCGCGCACACTTATTTAACCCTGACTCTGAAACCCAATTCTTTTTTTTTAAGATTTCTTTTTATTGTTTAAGAGAAGGTGAGAAAGAGACAAAGAGAGAGACAGAGAGATGGGGGCAGGGCCATAGTTGTACATCATTAATTGTGACAGTTTCATTCCACACCAGTGGATGCTGGGGGCTTCCCACATAGGAGGCAAGAAACTTCACTGTCATCCCAGCAGTGAAGGGGCCAGGATTCAATCCCCAGACCTCAGGGTTGCAAGGCAAATATTCAACCTGTTGACCTATCCCAGCATCTTCTGAAACCCAATTCTTTAGTCAAGCCCTTTACTGCTCTATGGAGAGCTGACAGAACTCCCCCAGGGCGTCATCCATCTCTCCTGTAGGAGCCACATTAACAACTCTTCAGGGGGCGTTACCAAGTCTTCTTTCCGGATTTGACCTTATGATTTCTTGTCCCCAAATGCCGTGGAAGTCTTCCCTGAGACACCCTTAACTTCAAGGCCTGCTCGTCATCTCTCTTTTTTCTATACCCATCTCCTTTCACTCGTCCCAATCTCTCCTCTTCACTCTCTCACCATTTCCCCATCACAGACTCAGAGCTTTCTACAGTGATTTCCTTTGTTCCGTAGCTAAGCTCCTCTCTCCAGCTATTCAAACATCTCTCGAAAGTCCAGCTCTCTAAACTGTATTCCTTAAAAGGGATGTATGATGTCTGATCACCTCCACCACTCAAGTTTAGTGTTAATAGAGTCTGATGCTCCAGACAGCACACCCTGTACTGTGACCCATACCTGGTAGGCCTAGTGCTTGAGCACTTGTCACTGAGAATTATAACCGTTTACATGTCTGTCTCCCAAGTAAATAAATTGTGGGCAGCTTAAATGTAAGGAGTATGACTTATGTATTTTTGTATTTCCAATCTAATACCTAACACATAATAATACTTCTTTCATATTTTTTAATAAATAAATGGATAAAAGTATTTATTGATATGAGCCAATTGCTGTTGCCACATGTTCCAAGAAATCCATCTGGATTTGTTGGTTCTCTGGAATAGTTTTGTATCAAATACTGCTTGGAAGATGTGAGATACCAGTTAGGAAAAAAAAATGATTATAACCCAATGGGAAAAGATAAGAGGCAATACATCAAAATATAAACAGAATCAGCCAATAAGCATGAAAAGATGCTCAACCTCACGAGTAACCAAAGAAGTGTAAATGAAGTATTATTGGTGAAGTATAAATTGGCATAGACTTTTGAAAGGGAGATTGGGCAGTGGCTATTCACTTTTATCCATTCTGATGAAGTAATTCCAGTTCTCAGTATCAACCTGCTGAAAGGCCAGGATAGATATAAGGGTTATTGTTACAGCACTGTTTGTAGTAATAAAAAACATGGAATAATTTAAGTGTTTGTTAAATGGAGAAACAGTTGGTGAATTGTGGATATTTATATTATAAAATATTAAATAAGGGCCTAAAAGGGTAAGGTAGAGCTATATATTTATAGAAAGCCTGCCAAGATATGTTGGAGAGAGAGAGGGGGAGAGAGAGAACAAAGTCACAAAACAATACTTGTATGTATAGCATGATTTCATTTATGTGAAAAACAAAATGACTTGTACAAAGGCTGTTCAGCCATTTAATACAGAAAATAGAGGCATTTGCGACTGGATTTTTTCCGGACAGCCCTCAGGTGTTTATACTGCATATGGAAACACAGAGCCACAGGCAGGACTCGGGTGCTGACAGTGGTGACCCAAGGAAAAGGGACAGGGAGCAGTACCATGAGGGAGAGATGGTTGAATGGGAACCCTAACTTTTCATTCTACAGGCTTCCATGTTGTGTGACTGGTTTACAACGAGTGTATGTTCACTGCTACTTTTGCAAGTTAAAGGGGTGACTGATGGGTGTTAGGCACAAACCCCCAGGTCGATCCTGGGGACCGCTGAGCGTGCCAGCTGAGAGGAACCCTCCCATCCTCTACCCCAGGAGTCTGTCAGTTGGTTTCCCTAGGGTTCCACGGCACCCCCAAATGTGTCAGAAGCCACACTTACACCCATTCCACATTAACTTGTGCCTCAAGGAGTTCAGATTCATGTGGTTCTCACACTGAAGCTTCTCTGTGAAACGAAAACTCTGCGAGACCGTAAGACACCCTATTAAAAGCCATCATCATTCACAACTACTTGTGTATACGAGACTCGTTGATGTACATCCAAAATAATACACAGAACGAAATCTAATACGTAAGCCTGGATGGCGAATGTTACCCATAATCCTGACTTCAAATGCTCATATGCATCAGAATAGCCCCATGGTTCTTAGTAACTGCGTCATCATCATACAAGTAACAGGCAAATCTATGAAATACACTCATGCTAGCCAAATACCATTTTTTGTTTTATGTTCAGGTGTACATATGATTCTATTTTTTAGATTTCCAGAAGAAAAACGAAGGTCTGACTACCACAGCTCCCATCCAGCCTGCTCGTTTTTCAGATGAGGAAACTGGACAGAAACAGAAGGGAGTGACAGACCGTGGCCCCACAGTTCTCAGGTCAGAATGGAGCTGCAGCCTAGCCAGCCCTGAGCCAGCACTCGGGCAATCAGGGCACCGTCATGACCTGCCTATCCCCCTGAGTGCCAAGCTCTCCTCACAGGCTTTATCCAATGAATCTCACAGCAACCCAGTGGAACAGGGGGTGTGAAGCTTCACATGCCAAGTAGCTTTCTCTAAATTGCACAGATAACTGGTGGAGCGGCACAACCTCCAAAGACAGACCTTTCCCCGCATCGCTGGTCAGAGAGCCACAGAGCGTGGGAAGGTGAGGCGGCTTGTCTCTAGATTATAAAGTCCTGGATGGCAGGTACTACCCTTAACACTACCATCCCCACAAAGCTGCTAAACAGAACATAGGGCCACAGGAGAAAAGATGCTCACTAATTAGCTCCCCTACTGGTAAAGATCTACTTGTCACCTGCTTTGTGTCTATCTAGCCTGTACTCAGAGCATTGGCCATGTTTAAAAAGAAGATTCCATAATTATAAAAATATATGTAAGTGCTGTCCTAGCCAGGGTTCCTGGTTGCATAAACTATAAACTAATTTAGTTTAATTTCAATCGAAAAAGAGGAACGCCAGGATAGGTCAGAGGTTGAGCAGTTGCCTTGCAATTGCAAGGTCTGGGGTTTGATTCCCTGCACTGGCCTGTGCAAACCCATATGCTGAACGGCAGCACAGCTGGTAACTGCTGAAATGGCTCAGTGGTGAAGGTTCTCACCTCCCATGTGGGAAGCCCCCAATTTGGTTCCCGCCCTGCAAGGCCCCACAGCCACCTGTGTGAAATGAAACCATGTCACACTAACGATGTGCAGCTATGGAGACTGCTCTGGGCTCTCCTCCCTTCTGTCTCTCTCTCTGTGTCTCTCTCTAACCTCTCAAACAATAAATCTTTAAATAAAAACTGGGAGAAGGGTTTATTGGAACAATATCAGATTGGAGGGATCAAGAAAGAGTGCTACTTTGAAAACAGGGAGAAACCAATGGAGGCTGAGCAGGCTGAATAACATCCAAAATCATGCCACAGCAAAAATCAGGCTGCAGCTACCATACAACCACCCAAAGGTGGCCAGCCCACCCTTGAGCATGCCCCTCACCACACACACTCACAAGCTGGCTGGGCCCAAGGTACAGAAGCATGCTGCTTATGCTCACTGTTGCCACCAAAAGATACCATTTGCTGTTATTGCTGCTGCTGCTGCTGAAGGAATTCTAAGCTGGACTCTGCTGGATCAGGACTCTCTTCAGATTCAAGGTTTTAGACACAAGCATCGGACTGACCCAATGTAAGTTACAAACCCAAGCATGAGCATCTGATTGGCTCAGAGGAGGTCACATGCCCAAGCACCAACAGCCAGGAATCTGGGGAAATAAACCTCTATTTTATTTGGGGAAGTGGGCCATTCCACCCTTTGTGTACTAGTGATCTTTGCCATGTAACTTGTCATCCCAGAACTTGGCAGTTGGAAACCATAAGCATGCCTTGCCTTTCACAGTTTCTGAGAGCCAGGAATCTGGAAGCAGCTGGGTGCTTCTGGCTGAGTCTCTGGTGAAGTTGCAGGGAAGGTGCTGCCCAGGGCTGTGGTCTGAAAGCTTGACCGAGGCTGAAGGTTGCACTTCCCAGGCGGCTCACTCCTGTGGTCAGCCAGTTATTGGCAGGAGGCCTCTGTTCCTCACCACACAGACCTCGCCTTCAAGCGGCATGAGTGTGTTCAATCGCAGCTGCCTTCTCCCACAGCAGGGGCTCCAAGGCAAAGCAAAGAAGCCACACCGTGTAAGATGGCCTAACCTCATTATCACATGCAGTCACTTCTGCCTTGTGCTATCAGCCACATAGACCAACCCTAACACAGTGGGGGAGGGGACTACACAAGGACAGGAAGACAGGTGACAGGGATCATTATTGGCTATCTTGGAGGCTGGCTACTATACTTGGATTTCCCCAAAGTAAGAGAAGGTGTTAAGAGACTAGGCAGCCCATAAAACTTAATGTCCATTACAAGTACAGTAGACTCCCTGTTAATCAGAACTGAAGTCATCAGCACTCTCAAGCAATCAGCAAAAAAACTGAAGAAATACTATATTTTTATCCAGCATCTACTGGTCCCCATGGGTGCTGGTTAACTGAGCATCTACTTACATTTGTCCAGCAGCTACCAGTTCTCATGGGTGCCTGTCAACTGGAGGGTCTAAAGTACCTCTAGGCACAAATCCTGCCTTCTAGGTTGTTGGCACTTTGATGAAGATACTAATAACATAAAATTATGTCATCTCCATTTAATATTAATAAGGGTCAAGTTATATCTGCTCTTCATGACATCATTCACTATGTTGAGTTAGGTTATTAAAGCTTAGAGGAAGGACAATTTCACACTTTACTTGGACCAAGCCCTAGAAATAACCATTTGTACATATAAAGCTGAGATTCAACAGAAAAATAAGTGTTTCCATTCTGACTGTGTTACTAGGTGTTCTTTGTCCCCCTGGTAGCAATAATCCCAGTAATTGGGATAATCCACAACCTGCTGAGAGGTCCCTAGTCTTCAGAACCAAGTTTATTAGAGTCCTGCTTTTCTGACAGACTTTTCTATATCTGGTAGGAAATTAAAGGAAGCAATTATCTTGAGAAGCTGGCCAGGACCAACATACAAAAACATAAACAAAGCATATTCTCCTTCTTTTCCCTAAATCACTTTTTCTTAAGCATGAAAATCCCGAGTCCATCCTCTCCTGGCCTCAAGTAGTTCACTTCACTTGCGTCTGTTCTATTCCTCCCCTCCAGTCTTCAGTTTCCATCCTGGTATTTTCTTTTTATTCCCTTTATTCAAGATGAGATTGCCTTTATACATTCTCAGAGAGGAAGATAAACTGTGTGGGGAGAGGAGGGGAAGAGGGGACCTTATATCCATTTTATTTTTCTATTCTAGACAACCAAGATCATTCTCATAATTCTGAGCCAAATGTCTAAGAGAGAATGGAGTCCATTTTGGAAATCAGGGCATCTGAGATCCCTGATGAACATTTCTAGCAAAAACAAAACATATCTTTTTAAGTTCCTCAGCAAACTAATGTGCATGTGACAAGAGCAATAATCAATAAGTAACTTGATAAAGTGGATAGAAATTGACCCAGGAGAGGAGTGTAACATCCCATTAAGCAAATTCAGCCCAGACCACTTTCAATCAGCCATTCCAAGCTGCAAATCTCAAAGAGCGAGGTCGCTGTGGGAGAAGCAAGATCAATATTTTAAGTCCAGGCTCCTTAACTTATACTAACAACAAACCAGGAAAAAAAAAAAGTAATGCCCTTTAAATTTAAAAATGAGAAAAAAAGAGATGAAAAAACGGGAGAGGGGCAAAGAAAAGGTAGGTTGTAAGTTACACACACTCCCAAGGAATAAATCTGTCTTCCCTGAAACTAGACAAATGCTGAAATCCACCAGCCGGGCCACAAATGATCCTTCATGAATACTGAAAGAGCAGAAGGAACTATTCAGGTCACAAATTTACCTGATGGAAAGTCAGGAACTAAGTGAAGCCTGCAACAGTTTGATTATTTTTCCGTTACTATTGGGAGAGGACAGAAAATCCTCTGAGATGCCAGGGCACAGAGGAAAGGGAAGCATTGTAGCTGTAGTTTTGTTTTGTTTCTTTTCAAATTGCCTGAATAGCATCATATAAATATTGTCATTTGTGAGGCAGTGTGATTCTGTGTCAAAGAGTTCTCAGGAATAAGTCCTAAGCATCCCAAGCAGACCTCCATGGGAATTCCAGAGCATTTCTCCCCCCATCCCTGAGTGCCAGCCACTTCTTCCTTTTCACAATAGCCAATCCAGACAGCCATTCTCAAAACCACAGCTGGCTGAGAGAGGGCAGATACCCACAGGTATCTGAGTTTTGCATACTTTGATTGGATTCTAACTTATGGGGGCCGGCAAATGTCTACTCATATAAGGACCAAATGAGATGAAAAGTCAGAAACAATGCCTGGATGATAACCAGGGTGAGTTGTTTTGCAGCGTGAACCCCCTTAAACAGAAATGACCTAATCAAAACTACTTCTAATCATTCTATTTGTAACTCGATTTATTGTGGATTTATGAGAGGCTACTATGTGTTAATCGGTATTGTGCACGTAGGGGACACAATGCCTAACACGGGTCCTCCCTCAGACTGCTCTTAACTGTCTAGCATCCAGCTGAAAGAGAGGCAAATGGTAACCCTGGCAGATGGGGAGTAGAGAGCCGGCCACAGGTAGATGTTACCACTCACACCTTAGGTATTGTTGAATGTGGCTGAGTAGAAAGGCAAAGGCTTACAGTCACAGAAACTAGGGTGCAAGTTCTTGTTGTACATTGACTTTCAGCAGGAAATTTAATTTATATGAGCCTCAGTGTCCTAATTTGTAAAATGAGAGAAAAATACCTACATCATGCAGGTTTATAGAAGATTCAGTGAGGTAACGTGTACACTACTAGGCAGTGCCTGAAACCAAGTAGGCACTGAGTGAACGTCAACTACTCCCCTACTTGTCACAATGAAAGTCTTTGGCAGGGGCTCGAGGCTGGAGCAAAGGTAAGAGGGCACCTAGACAGCAAGGAAGGTAAACTCCCAGCTTACTCTGGCCCTGTGAGCCCGCTCACCTGCTGCTGCAAGGCTGGGTAGAAAAAGAATCTCCCAGAAGTGGGAAGAAATTGGATCCAACTCTGAGAAAGATGATTGGGGCATCTCAGAAACTGAAAAGGTAATGTGAACAGACAGTTTTCAAAGCCACTTAACTAGGCAGCCTGCTGATCCTCAGAGGAGGTGGTCTCTGGATATTGCCCCTCACTCGCCCAGATTCACTGAGCACACTCAGCAAAGTGGGCTAGACACGTGGGTGGATAAAAAGGCAATTTCGATATGGTTTGGGCCCCCAAGGGGCTTACAAGTGAAGGAGAGGAGACAGAAATGAGTTAAAGGATGCCTGTCAGTTGCAGCATCTGTCATGGCCACCCCTCTTCTCAGGGAGAAGCCCTGCCCAGCCCCCCACCCTCAGCCCTGGGAGATGGAACCAAGAGTATTTGAACAAAGGAGCCAGTTCATAGGTTTGCCAGGTTCGTGCGATATAAGAACAGACTCTGAGCCCATCTGAGAGCTGCTCAGAAATGTTAACTGCTGGAGGGCCTTCGGAGCGGAGGCTCAAGCTGAACAGGTGAAACAGAGGAGAGTGCTGAGATGGACCACATCCGAGCTGAGGTTGGGAGGAGGTGAAATGTGTACGAAGACAGAAAAGGAAATCAGGCAGTGTGGGTTGCATCTGTCATCCTACCTGTCAAGGGCCTGGCAGGAAAAGCACTCCACTGAGTAATGTGGAAAAGGCTGGATGAAGAGATGATGCTCAAAGCCAGCCGCAGGGTGGAGGGAAACTGACGAAGGACGACGCAGGACCTAGGAGCTGGCAGCAAGGAGACTGTTACCACTCCGAGGCCTGTTGTCACCAGACCAGGAGAGGGGAGCTGAACAGAGAAGCCCACAGCTACCCGCAGGCAAAGAGCTGGGGGAATAAGGCCTCGGCTTTGCCCGCCTGCTGCCCCCTAGTCTTTGGCACAGCCTCCACTGGGCCAAACAAAACAGAGCCCACGTGGGCACTCCATTTACAGGTAGAGGGAAAATGCCCTCTTGGCGGCTCACTTTACTACGAAAGATAGCAAAACTGAGTCCATGTGGTGTCACAGCTGGTTCTGCCAACCCGGCAGTGAACTGAGTGACTCAGGAGGCCAGGCCCTCACTGGACCCTGACTGCAGTCTCCTCCCCACCAATGACAAAGGGCACTTGTTTAAACCAATCGGACTCGATCCTGAATTGGCATCACCCTCCTGAAACCCTCTTATGAGTCTTTTTTGGTTCAACTTGGCTTCTCCTCTGAGAAAAACCCAGTGGGTTTATTCACTAGTGTGTATTCATGTGCCTGGTGAGTGAGTAAACTTGGTTTCGAGATTTCCGCTCTAACGGTCTGTATTGAACGTGGTTCCACCTCCCAGAGCATGGAGCAGGACAGGGGTGGTGAAAGGTAGGTCTGGAGAGGACATGAAGCTATTCAGAGTGGATGTTGGGGGAAGGCCCAGTAGAGAAAGCAAAAGAAGACAAGCAGGGAGGAGCCGAGTCCCTGAAGTAGTGCCAGGACAGAGAGCCAAGTTCACAGACTCTTGTGTCCCCAAAGCCACCTTTGGGGTTCTGGGTCCAACCTCTAAGCCTGGCCTTCTTTTTTTTTCTTTTTTTTTTTTAATAAAGATTTATTTGTATTGTTTTTGACAGAGAGAGAGATACAGAGACAGAGAGAAGGGGAAGGCCCTAGAACAGTCTCCATAGTTGCACATCATTGGTTTTTCCACATAGTTTTATTCCACAGGTAGGCTTGTGGCTGCACAGGGCCGGGACTGGGTCAGGGTCTCACCCCAGTGAGAACCGAACTGGGGGAACTCCCCAGTTCAGCATATGGGTTCGCACAGGCCAGGGCCAGGATTTGATCTTTGGTCCCAGGGGCTACAAAGT
>PVKE010018588.1:0-29365 GCA_004027555.1 Craseonycteris thonglongyai | reverse complement strand
GTGGGAACTCCCCAGTTCAGCACGTGGGTCCTGCCTGGGCCGGAGCCGGGATTCGATCCTCGGTCCTCATGGCCTCAAAGCGAGCGCTCAACCCGCTGAGCCGTCCCGGCTTTCCCCTGAAATATAACTTTGAAAGTGAGTAATATGAAACAACGCATTGATTCTTTGCATTTTATCACCAGAGGCAAAGACAAATAGCAACTGCATTTTTATAATATTAAGGCTAGTCTGAAAATATGGTTGGATTTCAAGAAGCGCTAAAATCAGAGTGTCTGGAGTGTTTAAGCCCTATATTTGTTACTCTACAACAGGTTGGTTCAATACATTTTCATTATTAGGATCCAATAAGGATAGGTACAATTTATCTCTACAATGAAAAAAAAAATGCACACACACACACACACACACAAGCTTGTTTGAAAAAACAAATTCTATCTTAATCATTTTGAGAAAGGTAAAATTCTGAGACTCCAGTTTTGCTCTGTATATCTTATAGTCTCAATTAATACCTTCTGGGGAAGGAAGCTGAAATGCAGCCACAGTATGGAACATGGTGATTGGGCATAACTCCAAATCATTTTTAGGGACTCCCAAGGGTTTTGGTGAAAGTTGAAAATTAATCTCTAAGCCATTTGTTTATTCCCTGTTTGTTTTTATATGTTTAACATGTGTGTTATGAATATTTTTCTCTTCTTCCTAGATTATAGCATGTCTACTTTTTAAGGTGAAATCAGAACTGTGAGTTTTCACTGGGTATTCATTTCACTTTTGATATGCAACCTGGGATTGTTCAATGTACATTTGATTCCCAAAGTCAACAATAAATTGTCTAAATGAACACCAAATATCAGTACCCTTTGGGCTTGTAGCCAAGTTAGTAGATTTGTAAAAATTTGAAGCTAGAAATATATTTTTTATCTTTGTTATATTCTATGTTTTCTCAGAAACAACTTGTTCCTTTTCTAAATAATAAATAAATCTTAATTCTTCAGTAAAATCCAAGCTTTATCTCCTACTCTCCATTTTCAATTATATAGTGGTTTATAAAGTCATATTTGTAATTATTTTCCCCATGTTTATAACTACCTCACTTCTACCTACTCTCCACCCCTATGCCCACCAAGCAAAACAGGGTTGCTTGACTTAGTTGCCTGTGGTTTTTTTGGGGTTTTTTCCCCACTTAAACCTTTTTAAGAAGTTTTGTACTTGATAATTTTGGTGAATTTTAAGTAACAGCTCAAAGAACAGAAAGGGGGAGTCAGCTGTTACTTTTCATTTGTAAGCCCAGCTATCATGCCACATACACTCTGTGGGTTTAGCAGAGTAGACATTACCTCGTGCCCTTGGGCCTCCTTTGCTCTTATTATCTTTCCATTCTTCTTCTTTATAACAAATGAAATATTATGGTAACAACAATTGACAAAGAGAGCTAAGTAAATATCAAGACAATTGTGTACATTTTTAATGACATACTCTATGTAATGTTTGAATTTTTTGTGTTGATTTCAATTTTAAAATCCACCTGATTTAATAAAATATCTTTTGTCTCATATTCCAAACTCTCTCAGCTCATAGCTGCTCTGAAGACTCTCCTCATACTTATACTTTGCCTTTCTCCCTAGCCTAGTTCAGTGAAATTCTTGTCACTTTTCCTGTCCTCCTTTCCTCTCACCTGCCTGATTCTGTGTCTTGCTCTAATTATTTAAACTGTTAGACCTCATAGAAGTCTAGAATAAGTTGGTTTAAAAAAATCTCCTCGGTTGGGCGGGGGATGGGGAGATGAAGCTGAGTGGCAAAGATAAAATGTTTTTAGTGCCTGGGGTAGAAGGAGCATGGGCAAGTTTGGGGACACCTACACATTAATTTGGACCCTATTAAACCCAAATTGGAACATCTAATTTTTCTTTTTAGATTTCCTTTTCCACTGTCATACGTTCCGTCTTATTTCAAATTCTGAAAATGGAAACTATGGCTCCCAATCTCCTAAAAGGAGTGAATCTACAGCATTTGAGCAGAAACACTATATATGTGTGTGTGTGTGTGTGTGTGTGTGTGTGTATGTATGTATCTTTACCAATTCTTTCCACTATTATGGGTCAAATTCACAACAGAAAATGGATGCACCACCCTGTGGACATAACTTGGAAGGTAAATTTTTAAGAAAGAGGTTTTCTTGACATTCTAAGGAACATTTTCTAGTATATGCTCTATGAATTTCATAATGTGAGATATAATGATCCCACATTGTTTGGTAATCCTATTTAGGCCCAAATAAAATATTTTCCTAAACATATCATTAAAAATCTTATAAAAATGAGGTTAATGTCTCTCTTTTAGAACTTAAACATTTCTGAAACTACTGTAGGAGAAAATATAGCCACATGCAAAGAAATGGACATTAGACAAATATATTTTTTGAACTTAAGAGAAACATTCACAAATTTTATGAGATTTGAGACATTGTCAATTGAGAACCATGCCAATAACTTATATCAAACAAGTACATACACACAACTAAGAAACAATGCTTATCAGCTGTAAAAATATTTGACATATTTTGAAAGATTTCTTTAAACTTAATGTCTTTAAAAAATTACACTTCAGTTTTATGTATACATCAAAAGAAAAAGGAAGTAAAAATGATTAAGGCATTCCTAAAATTGTTCACATCCAGATCCCTGTTCTTTAGAATCTCTGTTGACTCACAGCTGCTGGTATCTGTGATTCTTTCACTCACTGGCTCCTGCTGGGCCATCAGGGTTGTAGCACTTTTCTTTCTTCCTTCCTTCCTCCCTCCCTCCCTCCATACCTCCCCACTGCCCTCTCTCCTTCCCTTCTTCCCTTCCTTTTTTCCTTCCTTCTTTTTCTCTCTTTGTGTGTGTGTGAATTATTTTTAAGATGTATTTATTTGTCAGGGTGACATTGGTTAACAAGGATATATAGGTTTCAAGTGTACAATTGTATAATACATCATCTATGTGTTGTTGCATTGTGTGCTCATCAACCAGAGTCAGTTCTCCTTCTATCACCACATCTATGGCCCTTTCCCAACTTCTTTAGCATCCCCTACCCCCTTACCCTCTGGCAACCACTACATTTTTGTTTGTGTCCATGAGTTTCTGTTTCTTTGTATGTTTGTCTTGTTTCTTTGTTGCTTTCAGGTTTATAATCTGCATATGAGTCAAGTCATATGGTTTGTGATTTTATTCTGACTTACTTTGCTTAGCATGATGATCTCAAGATCCACCCATGTTGTCATAAATGTCAGTATTTCATCTTTTCCATTGCATATATGTACCACATCTTTTTTTTGTCTAATCATCTATCAAAGGACACTTCAATTGTTTTGTATCTTGGCCACTAAGGATAAATAATGCTGCATTGAATATAGGGGTACATATATCTCTGTGGACAAAAGATTTCAGATTTTTTGGGTAGATACCCAGAAGAGAAATTGTTGGGTCATATGGTAACTCTATACTTAACTTTTTTTTAGGAAAAACCACATTGCCTTCCACAGTGGTTGTACCAATTTACATTCCCACCAGCAGGGTATGTACAGTCCCTTTTTCTCCACAGCCTCTCCGGCACTTGTTGTTATTTGTCTTGTTGATGATAGCCATTCTCACAGGTACAAAGTGATATCTCATTTTGTTTTTGATTTGCATTTTTCTAATAGCTAGAAAATTGAGCATTTAAAAAATATATCTGTTGTCCATTTGTATGCTTTGATGGGAGAAGTGTCTGTTCAAGTCCTCTGCCTATTTTTTTTTAAAGATTTATTTTTATTGTTCTTTGACAGAGAGAAACAGAGAGAGACAGAGAGAAGGGGGAGGGCCCAGAGCAGTCTCCATAGTTGACAGCATTAGTTTTCTGTGTAGTTTCACTCCACAGGTGTGCTCAGGGCTGTGCCAGGCAGGAACGGGGTTGGGGGCCTCTTGCATGGGCCCCAGCAAGAACCGAACTGGGGGCCATACCCCAGTTCAGCGTATGGGTCTGCATGGGACAGAGCCAGGATTCGATCCTCAGACCCCAGGGCTGCAAAGCAAGCGCTCAACCTGCTGAGCCATCCCAGCTTCCCCTTCTGCGTATTTTTAACTGCATTGTTTCCTGTTGTTGTTGAGTTAGTTGTATGAATTATTTATATATTTTGGATATTAACCGCTTGTTGAAGACATTGTTAGCAAATATTTTCTCCCATTTTATTGGTTGCCTCTTTATTTTATTTTATTTTTTGCTGTGCAGAAGCTTTTTAGTTTGATATAGTCCCATTCATTTATTTTTGCTTTTCCTTCCCTTGCCTTTAATGTCAAATTCCAAAAATCCCCCTGAACCTAAGGTCCATAAGTTTAGTACCAATGTTTTATTTTATTTCATTTATTAATTTCAGGTCTAATGTGATGGTCTTTGATCCATTTTGAGTTAATTTTGGTATATGGTGACAGATCGCAGTCCAAATTCATTCTTTTGCATGTGGTTTTCCAATTTTACCAACATCATTTACTGAAGAGGCTTTTTATTTTTTTTTCTTCATTGTATGTTTTTTGCTTCTTTGTCAAAAATTATCTGTCCATATATATGTGGGTTTATTTCTGGGATTTCAATTCTATTCCATTTTTCTGTGTCTGCTTTTCTGCCAATATCAAGCTGTTTTGATGAATGACACTTTGTAGTATAGACTAAAGTAGGGGAGTATGATGCCTCCGCCTTGTTCTTTTTTCATAGGGTTGCTTTGGCGATTCAGGGTCTTTAATGATTCCTTACAAGTCTGATGATTTTTAAAAATCTATTTCATGAGAGATGGTGTCTTTGAGCTTTTAATGGGAATTGTATTAAATCTGTTCATTGCTTTGTATAATACGGTCATTTTAACTGTTGATTTTTTCAATCCATGAACATGAAATATCTTTTGATTTTTTTCATGTCTTCTTTAATTTCTTTTAATAGTGCCTTATAGTTTTCAGTGTATAAGTCCTTCACATTCTTTGCTAAGTTTATTCCTAGGTATTTTACTCTTTTTGTTATGGTTGTGAAAGTTATTGTTTTATTTTTCATTTCTCTTTTTGGAGTTTCATTGTTAGTATATAAGAATACAGTGGATTTTTATACATTGATTTTTTTATTCTGCAACTTTACTATATTTGGTTATTGTTTCTAATAGCTCTTTGATGAAATCTTTATATTTTTCTATATAACGGATCATGTCACTTGCAAAAAGTGAAAGTTTAACTTCTTCACACTCAATTTGGATGCCTTTTATTTCTTTCTTTTGCCTGATATAGCATGTTTTAAAGAATGCTTCAATATTGTCTCTGATATTCTTTAAAGCAGCAGATCAATATTTGCAAGTTTTGATGCCTGTGATTTCTTGATTATAACAGAAGGTATCAACAGAGTATTTTCAAAGAATAATCAGTTTTCATATTCTTTCCTCCAATGGACCTTAAATGATTTGTTAGCTGAAACATTTAGGGGTTATATGATGGTACAGTTTGCTCACTAGGAATAACTACTGAGTTTCAACAAGCACAGGTAGTGATAACTACTTTGAAATTCCACCCAGCTGACAGCAATTGTGAGATGCCCTGTGATTTTATAGACATAAAATATGAAAAACTGTTCATCTCAGAGTTGATGAGAAATGATGGACAGTTTATTAGAAGGCAGACATGTTAGATTGATTGTTCTATAATTTTTTTTCTAAACTAATCACTGGTTTCTCATTACGTATCTCTAAACAGGACCTTATTCTAAAGTTCACTGACCATGATATTTTCAGTCACCTTATTTTTTTGTTGATTCCAGATCTTAGGGGAATTATGGGATATTGAAACATTGTGGGATAAGATTTCAGGCTTGTTCCTTAAGTAGGAAGTGGTTTAAGGTCCCAGTAATAGATGATGCTCATGTCCTTTTCCTGGGAGCAAGTCAACTGGCTGTAGTGGCTGAGCATGGACTTTGAAGCCTGTCAGTCATGGTAACTGTGGGCCCTGTAAGCAGTAGCTGGAAGACCTTGAGAGTCTCTTACCATTTTCTTTCTACAAAAAGGTATATATTAATATTCATTTTAGAGCTTAGAATTGTTGAAACCTAGTGGGCATTCAAAACTAGGTTCACTGTTATATGTGGTCTACCTCTATGTGGACATCAGGGTGATGATTTCAGCTGTCAGTTGGAGATATTTAAATTGGTGTCTTTGTTTAAATTTTACTTAAAGTGAAACTTCATTTGTTATCTTATGAAGACTAAAATTGAGTTGAACAGTACAGAGTAAACCATGTAAAGTTTTAAAAATGATTAATACTCAAATGTACAGATATGCCTGAACTTCCAATGGTTTTATAGATCAACTGTGATCTAGATTTGGCACACTAACTTCCAGTTTCTTCCTATCAGACTGGGTTGGTTGAGCTCTTAGCTAAGAATGACAATGACTATATTTCATATCTGGTCCTACTCTGAGTCCTCTTCTCTCAAAATCTGACTCAACAACAACTTCTGCTCCACTGTAGAGACTGTGTGTAAACCCATATCAATCTCTGATGGGATGGTTGTTTTCCTCCATCATTGGTTGTGTAGCTATGGCTGAGATTTTTCATTGTCTGCTGTGCAAAGCATAGGTCTTGAACTTATTAATGTTTATCAGCTACATTTATTTGTGCTAACGCTCCTAGTCCTACCCATTATTGCCTAGTTTCTTCTAACATTTATACGGTCTACCAAATTCTCCCTTAAAACGAATGCTGCAAACTGCCTTCTGTTATGAAGTGATAGGGGATGTTATAAGACTATCTCTTTTCCTTGCTTTTTGCTCAAAAATCTTTTCTTCTCTGTTTGCTCCTGTATTCCCACTCTGAGAAGTCTCCAGCAGCAGCTAGAGTCAAACCCAGCTTGTCTCTTTGGATTTTGTCTTGAAATTTGCATACACTTGAGTTATACTTATATAGACATTCTCTTTGACAATTGTTACATGGCTGAAATACTTGTCACAACGAGTCCCAAGGGACAGGTTGGTGCCCATGAATTCTTACTTCAATTACCTCTATGTTTGAGCGTGATTGCACAGTGAAAGGAGCATGGGCTTGGACGTAGGTGAGCTGGGTTGGAATTTTTACTTTGCCGCTAGCTGGAGGTGAAACCTTTGCCATTTCACATACTATCTCTGAACCTCAGTCTTCTCATTTATAAAATGGAGATAATGTTCCTTTGCTGAGTTAATGTGACTATTAAATAAGATAATATTTGTAAAGTCATAGGCAAAACCTTCAATAAATAGTTGTAATTGTGAATTGTGCCTCTAATCTTGCATACAGTGAATAAGTGAGCATTCAGACCTCCCCTTTGGAAGTTATTTTGCTACCCTTAGACAGATGAGCTTTCCGGATTTTCCTTTGGCAATGAAGGATTGCCTTTAATAGCATTATTCTAGCAATTATTTATTCTATTAAGCATGCACAACAGGTACTCTTCTCCATTGCAATGTGTAAGAACCTTGGCAATAACAGAGTTTATAGTACCAGGAGCTTCGTTTTTTTAGAATTAATTTTGCTGATCTATAATTGCTGGTATAAATGTTGGCATTCCCTTAACTAAAGTTGTGATAACAAGTGTTGCTATAATGAAAACAAATGAGATTAATGATCATTTCCAGGTTTTTATCTGGCAGTGGCTGTGAGATTGAAATTCCTTTTGCTGTGTCTCAGACACAGATATTATTTCCCCCTAGTCTAAATGAATTTACAGAATTGGTCTGGTCAGTCTTTTTTAGAATAAACAAGTGGTCTCAGGAGGACCACCGTGTGTATTAATGTTGAGAAGAACTGTGTAAATGTAAGGTAGTTTTGAAAACAAGCACTTGTAAATTCAGTAAGAAAAAAAGGCATAAATTTCTTCTTGTAAAATGAGCATTATTTAATGTAAATGTTAAGTTACTAAAAAATTAATCCCTTTCTTTAAAGGTGATATAAATTATAGCCAGAATAATTCAGAGTTTGGATGTCAAAGCATGAAGTTATTTTGAAAATGTATCTTGATTGACAAGGCCTTTCCCCCTCAGCAACATAGATGATGTAGATGATAAAATGATGCCTTCCACCTGATGTCATTGTTCCATTACCTAATTGCACTTTATATTTTTTTACTGTTGCTTATTTGTGATAATTCATGTATTACTGCAGCTAATTCAGTGATTAGATGTTAGCATCTCACTCAGTAGTAAAATTTCTCTGCCTACAGGGTTTATTTAACCAGAGTTTTAATCAAATAACAGAGAGATCATAATAATGAGATTTTCTCCTGTGCTAAGGAATGGTATATGGTACCTCAGTTTCCGCCAGGAATGTATCATGAGATGACACATATTTTCATTTCTGTATTCAAGAACCATATCGTTGAGTAAATATTTACACTAACATATTTCCATTTTAGGATTTCCTGAGGTGTAAGTAGTTTCACAAGGTAAATAATTAAAGGATCTGCCTTCTTGGGTAGCACAAAATAGTACTTGATATAAGTTTGAGTATTTCCCCTGTTTCTTTGATAATCCATAACTGTCTTCTGTCATTATTTTTGTCATCCAGCCAAGCAAAGATAAAAGATGGAACATGGTTCTTTTGCCCACTCCTGAAAAACTCCATTAGCCTGGAAAAGCCACGTGACCACCTGAAGCCCAATCTGTGTGGAAAGAAGCAATCCACAAGGACGAGCTACGTGGGAGCTGAAAATGAAGCTGTTACCGCACAGCAAACTGCAGGCCTCGCTTCTCATGAATATTTGAATAAGTGACTAAAAACAGCTCAGGAAACTCTAAGTGGCTGTGACAGCTGAAACTGCCTGGAAAGCAGGAGTCTACTAGGACCATGATGAAAAGATCCCCCACTGCCACATACCTCATCGTGCTGCGGATCTACGGAGGAACAGCACCCGGTCTATTTCACTCCATTAGAAGTTATGAAAAGTCTGATTTAGCTCTGTGCTTTCAGAAGCCAAAAACTCCCCAAATCTCCTGTTATGTTGAATTCATTAAAATGCAATGATTTCTAACAATCTTTTCAAGGCGAGAGAATACACTTTTTTTTTTCAGACCCTGAAATATTGATGTTGCTATTGTTTTTACTCAAAGAAAATTAGCCAATCGGCCCTTGTCAATTTTTTATGAATATGTTTCAGTTTGTTTCATGTGGGAAGAAAAACAATAAGATCAGAATCCCTAAAGCTAGAGTTCTCTGAAAATTCTTCGAAAGCTCTAATAAAGAGTCACCAGGTACATGGCCTGATTTATCTAAGACCACAGAAGTGATTGCTTTGCTTATTAAAAAATCAGACAAATCACTATTTTTGTTGAAGCAGAAAATTCAGAACAGATTTTGTCACCTAGAGGAGTTCTAGAAAATATTGGTAGAGGATAGGTTTCAAAAGACAACTGAATAGTTATTCATTTTATTTGATCTCCCTGGACACGTAAAAAAAAGATGACTACACTGCAATTATCATCTCTAATTTACTGAGAAGCAACATAGTACACAGTTTTCATGTTGGTGCCTTTAACTGACAGGAGGGAGTCAGTTATTTAGTCACTCTAAGTGTATATAGTAAATTTTACCTAAATCCACTTTGTTTTGTGCATAATGATGAATAATGTAAATAAAATGGAGCTGTCTTATAGCCCATACATTCCTTGTAAAGAAAAACACCATGCAGTGCATGTGTGTGTGTGTGTGTATGTATATATGTGTATGTGTGTGTGTATATATATATATATATTTCAGACATTGCTGCAATTCAAATCTAGTATTAGTAACTAACTAAAGATAAGATCAAACTGAGGAGAACCTTGATGAGAATACTATTCATTCAGTGGTTATTTGTATAATGTCTATGAAACATAAAGTTTCAGAGAGCCTCTTCAGAAAGTTCCAGAAGGTAGAGGTTGTGGCCTTAATTGCTGAAGAGTTTGAGAGTGTTTTCAACGACAGTGGGGACAACAATAGCTTTCCAAGAGGCCACTGCTGGGACCTCTCTTCTCATTGCTGGACCCGAGAGTGATGTTTTCATCTCAATTGTTACAATTACAATTCTAGTCAGATCCTGGCTGTTTGCTGTCTCCTTTCTCTTCAGCCATGTGTGGATTTCAGATTGCTATTAGATAGCACCAGATTTTTGGCTCTGCAGTAAAAATGTTAAAAGCCATGCAGAATGGCATTCTGGTTTATGCTTATGCAGCGGAGAGGAGAGCCTTTGAGAGAAGGAATGAGACAGAATGGACGTTGGTGACCTCCATGCTAGAAACCCAGTGCCTGGAGGTGACTAGGGATATAGTTACTCTAAAGCAGCACAAAGAGATAGAGATCCATTTTAATATTCAGACTTAGGTTTAAAACCAGTTGCAAAATCTCACTAAACCCAACAGAGTTCTAGGAAGAACGCTGAACGAGAGAACAGAAGTATCACTCTCTGTTCTGGGCTGTTCTCTCAGCAATGGGATGTAGTGTGACTGGATTGACAATTAAAAGGCAGTTTTGAGAACAGAACGAGCGTAGCTTTTAGAGTCAGAAGATCTGGGTTGGCATTCCCTATGCATAGCTTTCCAATTGTGTCAGCTTCCCCAGCATTCCAGGTTTCCATTTAGGAGGCGTGGATCATTCCTCTCTGGCAGGGTTGTTTGTGAACAAAACAGGAAGTGGACATAGACAGCCACCTGCGCAGGTGCCCTGACACGTGTTAGCTGTTTCCCTCTTACCTCGAAAGGGTTTTCCAATTTGAAGTCCTGCAATGTATTCATAAGATAGTCTTTCCTCCAGTGTATTTGAATAGAAGTGGCATCAGGATTGTAATTGCTACTCTCTCTCAAGGGTACGTCTTACACATGGTGCATGTGAAAGATTAAAAATATAATGTAGGGATGAAAGGAAATATCAAGAGAGGAGTAGATGGTGAAGTTGAACAGAGCTAGCTGATGTCACTAAATATGATACCTCTGATACTTTCTAGCTCTTGTTTTATGATGTGTGGGGTAAAACTTTTTAATATTAAATATAATATTTTAATTTCAAAAGTCTGAGCTTGGTTTGAGTTCAAAGAGGAAAGTCATCTTCAAGGACTTAGATTGGGCAATAAATATTCATTGACTTGTACTCATTTTTCTTGAATTGTATTGGTTTTCAAGATAAATGAAAAAAAATTCTTATAATCAAATGATCTTAAAAGCAGCCTCAGAAGACAAGAGCATATTACAGCAGGATTCTAATCAGTATGTATCAGAAATAGATTCTTAGTTAAGAATTTTACTTGAATGCATGGGAACAGGCCCCTAAGAAAACCACCTCTATTTCAATCCTGTTAATGGGGATGCCAGGATATCTCAGCCATTGAGCACTGGCCTCATGATCACGAGGTCCAGGGTTCAATTTCTGGCCCCAATTCATGCAACCCCGTATGCTGAACTGCAGTGCAACTGATAACCACCAAGATGACATGGAGGTGAAGGTTCTCACCTCCCATGTGGGAGGCCCCCAGTTCAGTTTCAGCCCTGCATAGTCCCCTGTCCACCTGTGTGGAATGAAACTATGTCACAACTAATGATGTACAACTATGGAGACTGCTCTGGGCCCTCCCCCTTCTCTCTCTCTCTCTCTCTCTCACCATCTCTCAAAACAATAAAATAAAAAATGACTCAAATATAAGACCCAGGAATCATACTTGTAGATATTTGACCTGAAGAACTGACATCATAATAAAAGGAGTGGGGTTCATACAGGCAAGATAGCATTTTCTTTAGAGTAACTAAGTGCAAATGGCCTACTTTTCTGCCCACAGGAGAATAAGTAGCAGTACATACAAGTACACACAATGAAATGTGATATTGCCATTAACAAGAGTAAAGCAGATCTATGCATGCAGCAATGAGAAGGCATCTATTATTTATTGTTAGGTGGAAAGAGCAAATTATTGAGCAATATGCTTAATATGTACCCATTTTGAAACAAAAAATATATTTTCATTGCATACATGTATTAAGCTAACTGAACAATACTTGAATGCTACATGTGTAGAGTGATTAATCCTGGGTTAGAATTTTTTGAATTCAATCCTGTTGTGATAAACTTGTCACCAGAAATATAATACATATGCAGTTAAAAATAACATTAAATACGAGTCCAGGTCTTGAAATGACTTGGGAAATTAACACATTCATTCTGGTCCTCCTTTCCCCCCCCGAACAATGTAACACTGATATGCTTTAAACACGTAAGGTCCATGTGTAAAATGAATTATTAATAGTTTTTGGTGTTGTCTCTGTGTTTTTCTTCCCTGAATCTAATCCTGCCTCATTCACTAGCTTTCTGTGTATTTTTAAAACGTCATTTTACCCCTAAACTTCCTCATCTATAAAATACAATGTTTGAAATAAACGAAGAAATTTCCTTCCAGTTCTAAGATACTGTGTTTTTGTTGAAACTAAATACACTTTATGGTCCTTTGCAATTTAGTACTCCCCACCCCCTCCCTCCACATACTTCATCTTTTACAGACAATATAATAGCCCATTAGTTTACTGGAAAAATGACCAACAATGATTTCATGATACTCTATGTCTTCCTGATTTTTGTTCTGAATGTCCTGAATGTTGGTCTGTGAGCAGGAAGATTATCAGCCCTGTGCATAAGGAAAGTCAAGGGTCTCACCTTCCTTTTAGGAAATGGTAGCCAGGTGCGTCTCTGTGCATGAAGTGACAAACCCACTGCTCTCCTTCAGTCTCTTGGGCCATTTGCATTGGAAGCCACACAGTCCTTTTCCTCGCCAACGGTGTGCTAGGTGAATTTTCTGAAACACGTGTCACAAACTCTTGTTCATTTTTATTGCTCAGCAAGTCCATGGCATCTGTTTGCAGTGAGCTGGCCTTTCAAGAGAATGCATTCTGAATAAAGGCCACCCCGATTTCTTTGACGCCATTAGAGCTATTTTGCTTTCTAACCAGACTGAGATCATGAATTATTCTTCTCTGAAGAACCAAGTGAACATGACTCTACGGATCATCCACTGTGTGCAGCAGATGGGGGAGGCACAGAATTCATTGTGCCTGCCCTTGGAAGTTTAAATTTGTACCAAAGGAGGCAGAATAAAGACAAAATAAATTCACCAAAGTAGAACACAATGTGCCATAAAAGAAAAGCAGGCAAGATGAGTGTTCTGAGCAGGACGATAAAGAACCATGTTCCAAGAAAGTACTGGCGCGGTAACTTCAGGGCTGGAGAGAACACTTTACTGGAAAACATATAAGGGAGAAAAGTCAGGGACTCTTGTTATATCACTATTATAAAGGGATTTCTATGACAATCTTTTGTAAGCGATCTTAGGCCATCTTGGGTTGATTTGTACTTATCAAACTAAAATAAGGTGATCACTTGTATGTTTCCAGTGGGTTAATATCAAATAGAAGCTCAGACAGCTTGGCATTGAAGAGGTAGCCTCTGTGCCATTGTCTCTCAGGTGGGGACAGCTACAAACCATCTATGAGAAAAAAGAAAAACACTCTTTTTATAAATTTATTTTTTAAGTTATTCTTTAAAATATTCTACCTTGGGGGATGCTGGGTGGCTCAGCCCCAGAGTCTGAGGATTGAATCCTGGCCCTGACCCGTGTGAACTCATATGCTGAACTGCGGTGTGCCCCATTTCAGTTCTCACTGGGGCAAGTCTATGTGGGAGGTCTCCATTTGCCCCTGGCTCGTTGGGGCGTGCCTCCCATGTGTGTGTGTGTGTGGGGGGCTCCCGGTCCAGTCCCTGCCCTGTGGAATAAAACTATGTAGAAAAATAATGATGTGCAACTATGGAGACCCCTCTGGGCCCTCCCCCTTCTCTCTTTCTCTGCCTCTCTCTGAATTTTTAAAATATATGTATTATTTGTTTTATAATTCCCATGACATATTCATATGACAAGTACATAATTTTTAAATAAACATTCAGGATTGGGGCTGCATAGTCAGACATCTTAATTCTTGAAATATATATTTGTTAAATTCTACATTAACTTGGTTGCTGTGTACATTTTGAAGAATAGTTTAAATGACATTTATAGGAATACTTTAGCCTAAAACTCTAGAAACCAATGCTTCTGAGAAAAAAAAACCCTGTGAATTTGTACTATTCATTGTGGTCTTTTTACAAGGAATCTGACTCAAAACAAACCTAGTGTTTCTTCTGAATTTCTTACATATCAGCGGAATTCTTCAGTCTGAAAATGTTGGTAGAAAGATCAGTGATTAAGATATAGATAGTATCTCTTTCAAATGTTTCTGTTTTTTAAGCTAAGCCACTAGAATTTTCATGTGAGTGAAGAGTTCTGAAGATAAGAGTTTTCTGTTATTCTTATGCTTCAAATGTGATGCTTTCAGGGTTTCTGGGATTAACTGGTGGTAAAGTAACTGTGATAGCATGAGCTACTTGAAGCATTCTTGCTATTGTACTATTATGAATGTGGTGGAATCCACTCTCTGTCCAGTGTGCCCTATCCCGTATGCCAAGGAGACTGTAGTCACTGTGCCACACGCTTTGTCTCTCTCTGTCTTATTCTCTGTTAGATCCTTCCCTCATCCAGTGGCAGGTAGATAACTTACTGAATAGCCTCCTAATTGTGTGAAGTTTCTTGAGCACCAATATGACATTTTTTTTTATTGTTAAATTTATTGGCGTGACATTGGTTAGTAAAAATTACATAGATTTCAGGTTTATAGCCCTATATTACATTGCCTACACATTGCATTATATGTTCACCTCCCCGAGTCAGTTCTCTTTTCATTGCCATATATTAGATGCCCCTCCCCCACCCCTCCCCTCCCACCCTCAGGGAACCACTAAACTATTGACTGTGACCACGAGGTCTTGTTTCTTTGTTGCTTTCAGTTTTATATTCCACGTTGAGTGAGGTCATGTAGTTCTTAGCTTTTTCTTTCTGGCTTATTTCCTTTAGCGTGATGATCTCAAGGTCCATCCATGTTGTTGCAAATGGTAGTATTTTATCTTTTCTTATAGGTGAGTAGTATTTCATTATACATAAGTACCACAGCTTTTTTTATCCATTTGTCTAGCAAAGGACACTTTGATTGTTTCCATGACTTGGTCACGATGAACAGTGCTGCGATGAACATTGGGATACATTACACACAGATGGTTTATATGGTTCTCTCATATGCTGTTTGGTGGTGGTGGTGGTGGAGGGAATCAAAAGGAATGAAAGTGCAGGTGGGGAAAATAAGTGAGAAAAGATGACCCCCCTACCAGACCAAAGCCAGTCTGTGGGTCCACCAGGGTCCCTGCCATTCCTTTCTTCCCTGTGCTCTGAGGTGTTCTCCTTCAGCTTGATCCATCTTTTGGAAATGCTTCTCCTAACCAAGGATTAGTCTCATCTTAGATTTTCTCTCTCATCAGCGTATTTTCTCAAGTTAGAGCTAGTAAATCTGGAATAATGTCCTGGAGGCTCCAGGGAAACTGAATTCATGACATTTGATACCCTGCATCTCACCCAACAGTCCAGGTGGGTGTGGACATTTAAGTTTAGTCTCTTCAAGAGCCTCCCAGCAGCATGAGTTGCAGATAGGGGTTCTAATGATTTGGGCATCAAGTGGGTGACCATTAGAAAATGCCCACACACGCACACACACACAAGGGCAGACAGTTCGCAAAGGTATTGAATACATATATGTGAAAATGACACTTTTCTAGCTGTTCCACAGTACAGCTCTGCCTGCAAATGATGCCAATTTTTATACACTTTACAGAATAGAAAGTTACTCTTTATCTTCCATTTCACACCATGCCCTTGGGCTTCCTAAGTGTAGGGGCTGGCTGAAAGATTATGAAAGATTACGGCCATAAATGAACCTTTTGCCTGTTGGCCCAACAGACCCAGCTTTAAAATTGCTCTTGTTTTTGAACTAGGCTAACTCAAAAATCTAAAAGTGCGTTCCCATGCCCTTTTCTTTTGTTAGCTGAAGAAATCTGAAAGGAAAACACACAGCTATTGATCATTAGAACACCATCATGGTGGTGGTGGTAGTGGTGATGGTGACAGTCATGATGCTTTCCACTCGCACAGGAGAATGACAGGTTATGTCAAGATGGTCACACTTGTGTCTGAAACAACTTTTGGGGTTACAGAACTTCTTTGTATGTATAATGAAGTTAGTAAAATATTTCTCTGACAGCTAATTTCTTTCCCCATGGGAAAGAAGTTATATTTGTTTGGGGGAAATACCTTGATAAACTGTTTGGAAGTGAAAGGTCAGGCTTTTGGGAACAGATTGCAAGGGGACAATAGAGAGACAGGTAGTTTTTTTCAATGAAATGAATTGGTGGGGAGCATGGGCAGTGATTGGCAGATGAAATATAATGGAGTAGGAAGGGAAGGGAGGGGTTACTGGGTCAATTGAAGGAAATTTGGATCCCTAGTTGATGACACATATTTAAAAAACTGGTTTAAAATAATATGGAAGAGTCATGCCCAATTATAAATTTTCCTGCTGAAAATTTCTCTAACATCATCTCTTTTCCTCCAGTGAATTTCTGTTTCCAAGAACTGCCTTATATAAGGAAGATGATGTGTGTGTTTGTTTTGAGAGAATGGCAGTGCAGTAAAGAGAAGCCACTCAGAAAAGAAAAAAAACAAGGCAAAGTCACAGACAGGAGATATACACAGAAGGAGAATTTGGTGGAACCTGGACATTGAAACTAGAGCTGCCTAAGAAGTCGTGGAAATCCCTACAATTTCTAAGTATTCCTAGGGAGAACTTTGTTTTTTCCATAGGCATTTGAAAAGCTATCTTATACCAATTTTAAGTTGGAGGATTTAGCAAGAATTGTATTTTCTATAACTTAGAAGAAATCATTCAGAAGGACTCATTTAAAAAATATGCCTAGTCTCCATGAACAATATGTGCCAAAAGAGGTAGTTTCAGGCAATGACTTGGGTGTACGTTCTGTCTTAGGTTCATTTGCTTGACTGGAAGAAAAATGGACCCAAGTAATTGTAACTCAGTGTTTTCCAAAATCCACACACAATTATCATTAATTACAGGGGAGTAAAAATATGTTCCCTCAGGGGTTTGGAACCCAGTCCCCTGTTGACTGTTGCAGTTCTCTCTCGCTCTCCAAGTCTTTGAAGGTTCATGTTTTATCCTGAAGAGTTGTAAGAGATTTGTATAATACTATATAATATATGCTTTACTTCTTATATTAACATTCTCCCACCCCAACATGGTGTTTATCATAAAACCAACGCTAAGAAAATTTCGCATTCTAATACCACATATACTCTTTTTTTTATTATTGTTTTGACGAGAGAGAGAGAGAGAGAGAGAGAGAGAGAGAGAGAGAGAGAGAGAGAACTGAACTGGGGGAACTCCCCAGTTTAGCACATGGGTCCACACGGGCCGGGACCGGGATTCAATCCTTGGTCCCCGGCTCTGCAAAGTGAGCGCTTAACCCACTGAGCCATCCCAGCTTCCCCCACATATACTCTTGATGTTTCTTCTTAGCTTCAGAAAGAAGTACGTATCTTAACCACTTCTTTGTTGACTGTCTCCTCATGTAGAAAGTAAGGTCTAGGGGAGCAGTTCATCTTTGTTTTAGTTATTTGTGCATCCAGGTCAGGAGTTCACTACACATTTTTTGAACACATGAATAATCTGTGGCTTGCATATATACCTTTGTTGTACTTTGCTGTATGTCCCTAAGAATATAATAAACTAGTTAGAGTAGTCTTGGGAATGGGGATTATTGAGAAAAATCCCAGCTCTTCTGTTCTAGCTCTGAAGCATTCTGTAATCTTTCGTAGGTCATTACTGGCATATAAGGAGTCTTAGTGCAAATTAGAAAAGGTGTTCCCATTAAACAAATGCATTTTAGAAAGGTGTCCCTTTGTCCAGGTCGGTGTAACTGATGTTAGAGCTCATGGTTTGGTGAGCTGAGCTAGGTCCACAGAGGGCTACCCATGATCTGGTCTCTCTCTGGACCTCTCAAGGTATCTATCTGCCAGTGATGATCTCTGTCCCCTATCTCCAGCCTCCTCAAGCATGGAGGAATCTAATTGGTCCACTTAGCCACCATGGGATGTGGCACCACGTTATTGGGTGGTCCCTAGCTTAGGACCCACTCCTTGGTATAGTCAGAGAAGGCCCCTTTGTAGGATTGCCTGGTTTTCTCAGAAGAGGCCCATAGCAGTCTGTGTAATTTGCAGGCTGGTGTATTTTAACTTTCATGATAGATATAGCTTTGTATAGCAAACTTATGTCAACAGGTGACAGAAGCACCCATAGATGCCCTCAAACTTTGCCGGTGATAAAAAAAAAAATTGTCATGAAGTTATTATCCAAAAGGTTCTAGAAGCTTACTTTGGGCTGTTTTATATGGAATGTGTGTGTCTTCAAGAGTCACTTTCATTTTATGTTCACAAGTGCAGTGCATGGTATTATCTCTAGTTGATGGCTGAGAAAACAAACCTAAACACGACACAACTTTAGGTCAACCCACCTAAGGTCACACAACTATCAAATGATAGACTGGACAGTCAGACCTAGATGGCTTGTAGTCTCAGTTCAGTTCATTATTTCATTTTACCATAGTGTTTTCATTTCAAGAACAGCTCCACAGGGTGAGGTTATTGGGAGATGGTGACTTAGATCATAGTTTTTTTTGTATAACTACAATGGTATTTTTATTTTTAAAACATCTGAGAAACCATCTACCGGTATGATTACTTAATGTCACAAGCATATTTCAAATTCAAATACTCATTTACCTTTATCCTTTATTATTCACTGAATTCTTTCACTATAATGGGTCAATCTTGTAAAGAGTCCTCTAAAACCATTAGATTTGTTAGAAAGACACAAATCTAGAAATGTAATTTTTAAAACCTGATGACTTTTATTCTGTCATCTTTTCTTTATTTTTTTCTGCTTGAATATTAAAGCAACAACTAAATAGAAACACTCTTGAAGGTCTTCCTGAATCTTAGTTCTCAAGAACAAAAGTGAAGTAACATATGACTGATACATGTTTTAAAGATTTGCTAAAATTTCTCTCAGTAGCACCATAGAAATACCGTATCTTTTCACTCTGGGCACAAAAGTCCAGCCCTTCAGCTCTTCTCTGAAAGCAATTGGTCTATGTGGTTCAGCGTCTAAAAGACCCTGGAAATGGTCCCTGTCCTATAGTGTTCAACTCCTCAAAAAACATAATATGCATATCACATTCACAATGTACACATCATATTCACTAATTTGCTCATTCATAAATCTGTTCATTAGCTGCTCTTATATTTTCATTTTGAGCATTTTCCCATCTTCAAAAAAATTTGTCCTTTTGTTTCAGGGACTCAACATAATAAAAGACCTACCGGAAAGATGAACCCAGCATTCTCCTTTAGATTGAAAAGTACTTCCATCCTCTGTGTGACTGGCAGGAAACTTGTAAAGATACAGGAGACAATGTTTCTAAAATACTTGTAGATCTTCTGAAGAAAGAGCTGTGAGAATACAAAGTGATGCTGCTGATGTGATGATTAACACCTACTAGATGACAAGGCATTTTACAAGTGATAAATCATTTAATCATTCTCAACTTCTATTAATAACTCTTTTTAATTGTGCCTTTGAAATAGAGTCATAGCGTCTTGGAGTGGTTAAGTAATGCTCAATGAAGATGAAGGCATTTAAACCTCAGCTGTTTAAACCTAGACCTCCTGTCTACACTGCAACTTGATCAAATGCATTTAATACCCAAGGAACGAATGTGACTATCAGAAGAGTAGTTAGTTACCAATAAGACACCAACGATGAAAATTATAAACACAAAGGCTGTCATAGTTTCTCTTGGTACATCTGAGAGATGAATTCACCCTTGATGCTGCTCAGATCAGTTCCCAAAGGTGCAAAGCTGAAAACCATACTTGCACTTCTAATTAGCAAGAGTGAGCCTGCCTTCTATTTCACTTTACTCATCTTAATTTTGTGTCTTCAGTTAGGTAATGAGTTAGCTTGTTAAGACCTGAAAGTAGGATTTTACTTGAACTTCTGCAGGATTGTCCTTAGCTGGAAGCAATGTTGGGTAAATAGTAAGTGCTCAGTAGATGATGGCTAACCCCATTAATCTGACAACTCACAATGTTAGGTCTACTGTAGGGATGCAGAGATCACCTTGGTATATTTTAAGTTTTTTTAAATATATGGATCCACAGGATCTAGTTTGACATCATGTTTTTACCCTCTCTTTTACTGGTCCACACCTTCTAACTGGTGCTTCCTCCTTATTCCTTAACTCCCAGCCAGAATACTGGGTCCCAGCAGTCCTTTGCTCACTTTCCATTTCCAAAGGTCAAATCTATTTCTATTGTTCACTGGGCTTTTAAGTAAATATGCCAATGGCTTTGGTATGATAAGTAATGTGAGTTTTTGAAAGATATGCCAGAAGTGTGCAAAGCAATCTCAAAAGAGGGAGGTTTACTGCATAAAAAAAAAAAAATTTGAAGATGGGGATGCCAGGATGGCTCAATGGGTTGAGTGCTTGCCTTGCAGCCGTGGGGTCCAAGGATCAAGTCCTGGCCCCTGCCCTTGTGGATCAATATGCTGAACTGGGGTGGCTTCCCATGTGGGAGATCCCTGGTTTGGTTCTCACCTTTCATGGCCTCTCATTCACCTTTGGAATGAAAATATGTTGAAACGAATGATGTACAGCTGTGGAGACTGCTCTGGGTCCTCCCTCTTCTCTCTCTCCTTCTGTCAAACAATAAAATAAATCTTAAAAAGAAAAAGTTAGGATGGTACATACTTATCTTCATGAAAGCCTGATAGTGTGCATAGAAAGGAACATTATCTGCTACTTATAGATTGGAATCTAATCTTGTACATTAATATCAATGCTTATTTGCTATCACTTTGTAGAATTGGAGTTTGCGAGGCAAGTATTTGGTTGGCTGAAACAACCAGTAGAAGAGCTTATATGCAGATTTCTGATGGATGTTTTCTCTAACAGTCATTGCTAATAATGTCTGTCATAGCCCCTTGGCCCATTTTGAAGTTCCTTTGTAGCTGTGGTTGGACAGTATTTGGACAGACTGACCATTTTCTGCTGGAGTCTCGTTCCAGGACCGGAGCTGGCCATTTCTCACGCAGGCACTGGCACTGATGAGGGTGCAGGACAGTGTTCCTGAGTGGGAGCATTCTGTGATATGAAATGGGAGATGTCTCAGTGGGTCCTGGAGCATTGAGTCTCAGCTTCCTGCAGCTGTAATCCCCTCATTAACAATATATCCTTTATGGGTTTCCCCTCTTGAAGATTAGATAAAACATAAGATTAGCTGTATATTGAATAAGACATGTTCAATATCTGCTTGAAATGTTTGGATAAACCTTCTCAAAGCTTATTTTTATTTTTGAAACTGAATGCAAGACCCTGGTAGATTTTTTAAAAACCAGCTTCACATCCCTTCCTTCTGGGAATTAACCCTCATCCTTTTGGGGATCTTAGAGTCAACATCTCTCCTTCCAGAAGTGGAGTTAATTGAAATACACTTTCTTCCTGGGTAGAGTGATCTATTCAGGAGCAGGTATATGACTCAAATGAGAGAAATTAGGGTCCTGTCTGGGATCTCCCAGAGCTATCAGGGAGGATACCATCTGCTGCTGGTATTGCTGTGCTAGAGGAATACAACTCTTGTACTACGTAGAAAATATCTGTCTTAGAAATTATGAGAGAGGTTGTATCATTTGAGGTACTCGATCCATCTGGGCTTGCAGTCAGATCTACCCCTGCTTGCTTGAGTGCTTGCTTGCTTTCTTTCTTTTCTTCTTCCTTTCTTCCTTCATTTCTTCATTTCTTCCTTCCTTTTCTTTCTTTCCTAATTTATTTTTTATTGTATATATAAACTGTTTCTCTTTGTTTGCTTATTAGAAATAACACTAAAGTAATTATATTTATGCATAAACATTGTCTTATATTTTTTTCAATATTACTGTATATGAATTTACCATGTATAGCATAATGGTTACACATTTATGTAATTTAAGAAGGGATCTCCCTATCTAGTCTAGTAACTCACCCGGCAGTCTGCATAGTTATTACCATATTATTGACTATATTCTCTATGCTGTACGTTATAGCCCTATGACTATTTTGTAACTACCAATTTGAACTTCTTAATCCCGTCACATTTTTCATTCTGTCCCCCAGCTCCCTCTTATCTATCACTCTGATCTACATCATACATAGTTATTATAATAGTATTGACTATATTTCATATGCTGTACCCTACTTCTTCATAACTACTTGTAACAACTAATTTGTACTTCTTAATCCCGTCCCCTTTTTTCACCCACACTCCAACACTCCCATCTGGAAGTCATCAAAACATTTTCTGTATCTATGAGTTTGCTTCTGTGTTTTTTTTTAAATTTTATATTTTTTCTTTTGATTTCACATTAAAGTGAAATCACATTGTACTTGTCTTTCTCTGTCTGATACCACTCAGCACAACACCTTCTAGGTCCATCCATGTTGTTGTAGATGGCACGATTTTGTTCTTTTTTATGGCTGAGTAATATTCCATGGTAAATATGTATTACTTCTTATCCATTGATGGAAAACCACGTTGTCTCCATGTCTCTGGTATTGTAAACAGTTCTTCAATGAACATATGGATCCATATGTCCCTTTGAAGTAGTGTTTTCAGTTACCTTGGATAAACACCCAGAAGTGAGATTTCTGGGTTCTTCTTGTTGTTGTAGTAATTGTTTTAAAGTCTATTTTGTCTGGTGTAAGTATTGCTACCTCAGTTTTTGTTTGTTCCCATTTTTATCAAAATTTTTTTCCATCTCTTTACTTTTCAACTGTGTGTCTTTCAATCTGAAGTGGGTCTCTTATAGGCAGCATATGTAAGGGTTTTGTTTTCTTATCTATTCAGTCTTCCTGTATCTTTTGATTGGAACATTTAATCCAATTACATCAAAAGTAATTGTTGATAGATACATAGCTATTGCCATGTTATTATTCATAGTTTGATGTTTTGTATTTTAATCTTAAAGAATTCCTCTAAGATTCCTTGTAACACCGGTTTGGTGGTAATGAACTCCTTTAACTTTCTTTTTTTTCTTTTTGTTTTTTGTTTGTTTAGGAAGCTCTTTATCTGTCCTTTGATTTTAAATGATAGCCTTTCTGGGTAATCTTGGTTGTAGGTACTTGCTTTTCATCATGTAGTCTACTTTGTGCTATTTCCTTCTGGCCTGCAAAATTTTTGTTGAGAAATCAGGTGCCAATCTTATGGGAGCTCCCTTATAAGTTACTAGTGGCCTATCTCTTGCTGCTTCTAGATTTCTGTTTGTCTTTAAGCTTTGCCATTTGAATTATAATGTATCTTGGTATAGTCTGGTTTGGGTTCATCTTGCTTGGGACGCTCTGGTAGCAGCTACAAAGCAATTCATTATTGTTCACTGCCTGTGCTAAACCTGGAGATGTATGGGAGAGGCCACACGGTGAACTGAGGATGGCTGCCACCAGTACTGGGTGTGGGGTAACTGCAAAAAGCCAGGACACTGACATCTGCTGCTACCTGCTGGTTCCCTTAAGGTTTAGCCACAGATAAATCTTCCTGCATAGTCTGGTCAGACATACTATTTGAAATGGGACAGTATCATTCTTTTCTGTCCTGTTTAACATGGTACCTCTGGTCAGGTAGAGGTTGTATTTCAGGGAGTTAATAGATTGCGAGGATTTGTGGTCATCAGGTTAATATAGATTCTGGTTTGGGGCTATAGCTGATTCTTGTTGAGCTACTCCGCTGAGGCCATTTGTTGCACACTCGTGGCCCAAGGACTCCAATAATTTTCCAAGAAAGAAACATGGGCAAGGCTGGCTGCTCCAGAGAAAGTGCCTCTGGTATTGGGGGAGTTGGTTGGGATGGGGTCACAGTGAGTCAGCAGGGTAGAGGGAGTGGAGCTCAGCAGACCAATCAGATTTAGATTTGACCCTGTAGGGGGCGGGCACAACAGAGTAAAGATGGCGCCTGCCTACCTGCAGCTCTGGAGGAGGAGCCTCTACAGGGAGAGTGGTACCTGTCCTCTAGCTTTTGCCCTAAGGCCACACACTGCAGTTGGCCCCTCGTATGCCTCTGATACCCCTGAATTGCAGTACCTGCTCCGGAGCCCAGGGTGAGTGCCTGAGAGTAACTGAGACTGTGTGTGGGTCTTTTAAGTGGGTATCTGGGTTTCCCACAGCCTTCCATTTCACCTGTGTAGGCAAAATTTCTACTGTTTTTCACAGCCAGGTGTTGTGGGGGCTCCTCTTTCTGGAACCAGTACTCTAGGCTGGGGAACCTGGTTTGGGCCTGCATCCCTCGCTTCTCCAGGAGAAACCTCCATGGCCAAGGTATCCCTTCTGTTTCTCAATGGCCTTACTGGAGTTTTGGGACCTATTTCATGTCTCTGCCCCTCTCCATGTTGCTTCTGTATGTCCTTAGGTATAAAACTGTTTAGCCGACTTCATATAGTTCTTTAAGTTGATTGTTCTATAATTTAGTTGTAATTTTAATGTGTTTATGGAAGGAGGCAAGCACAATGTTTTACTTACTCCATTATCTTGGATTTGGGTCTACCTACCCCTGCATTTCTTAGTTTTTGTTTGTTTGTTTGCTTTTTGGTGCATAATTTAAGTGGAATTTCTTCTTTTTAAATTAATTTTTTTAACAGTTGCACATTTTACATGGATTTTTAAAATCCCTAAGTTTTATTTCCATTCTACTTTCTACCACAGAGTTTTAGCCTAATGAATATGCTTCATAACCCTGTACTGATTACCTATGTTTCACTTTCATAGCAAATATATATACACTAAAATATTACTTTTAATTATCTGTGACCGTGAGGCTTAAACATTATGTGTGTTTTCAGATTAACTTAACCTTAAAATTATTATTATAAAATAAAGATTACAAGCATGTTTATATGCTTTTATAATTATGAAACATATATAGGACAATTCAAAATGTATTTCTTTCTCTCTTTTAAATAATTGTTTTGTTTTTCAATTATAGCCAATATACAATATTATATTAGTCTCAGTTGTACCATGTAGTTGTCAGATATTTATATAACTTACAAAATGATTACCTCAATGAATCTAGTGCCCACCCAAACCATACATAGTTATCACAATATTATTGACTGTATTCCTTATGCTATACTTTACATTCCCATGACTACTTTGGAACTTGCAATTTGTACTTCTTAATCCATTCCTTTTTTTTACCCATCCTCCCAATCCCTCCTTCCGACTGACAACTATCAAAATATTCTCTGTATCTATGAGTTTGTTTCTATCTTGTTAGTTTATTTTGTTCTTGAGATTTTACATATATATGAAATTATATGGCATTTATCTTCTCCATCTGACTTATTCCACTTAGCACAATACCCTCTAGGTCCATCCATTTTGTTACAGCTGGAAAGATTTCATCTCTTTTATGGTGGAGTAATATTCCATGGTATATATTTACCACCTCTTCTTTATTCATTCATCCATTGATGGACACCAAGGTTGCCTCCATATCTTGGCTATTGTAAACAATGCTGCAATGAACATATGAATGCACATTTTTTCTTTGAAGTAGTGTTTTGAGGTTTTGTTTTCTTTTTAATAAATACAGAAGTGGGCCTTCTGAGTCCTTCTTTGTCTCTTGTTATGGCCTTAGTTTTAAAGTCTATTTTGTCTGGTACAAGTATTGCTGCCCCCTTTTTTTTTGTTTTTCATTTCAATTTTCATGAAATACCTTCTTTTATTACTATACTTTCAGTCTATATATGTTTTCTAATCTGAAGTGGGTCTCTGTAGGCAGCGTATGTAAGGGTTTTGTTTTCTGTCACTTCTACTAATCAGTAAGTTTCTGAATAATATGTACGAGGGCTGTCTGGAAAGTATCCAACCATGTAATATGAAATATAGAGGCATTTATGGCTAGTTTTTTTTTTCAGACAGCCCTCATATATACAAACATTTATCAAATGCCTATAGTGGGTATTTCAGAATAGACAAAGAAGCATAAGTGTACATTCTCAAGGAGTTTACAGGTTGTTTTAATGACCAATAGCAGAAGTAAGAAAGCCAGTTTTACAATTAAACTTTCCTCTGAGGCAAAGTGCTTTGGTTGCCCACATTGCTAATCAGTACTGTAGAATTACTAATCAGAGACTGTGCCATTTCATAGCGTGGTCCATCACGTAGTTTTGGTATCTGATGACCCTGAATGCCACACAACCTGCATGACTTCACACATGTGTTCTTAATGTTCAGAGCCTTGGGTTTTTGTTGTTATTGTTTTTGTGTGTTTGTTTGTTTTGGTATCTCTAAAATCAGGATAATATTATTTAGTTCATGGGTTGTTTTGAAGATTAAATAATTCAGATAACATAGTTCTGATACCTAATATATCTTCTTAAATTTACTCCCTTTCTATGTCTAGAACCCCATTCGGAATTGAAAAATCAAACTAATTCATAATTTGCCTTTAAAAAATACATTTAAAGAGAAGAAAGTTATTTTTGTTTTTTTTTAATTTTATGAAACGGTATAAAATGAATATTCATATATATCTTAAAATAATAACCATTTATTTGGGATAATGAATTCAGAAACTCATTTAAACAACAAAATGAAATGGTTAATTCAGGTCTTGGCACAGTTTGGGAAGCTAACAGGCAGAACTCCATAACCCCTGAATATGACTAGCCCTCCTGCAGAATGAAGAAGATAATTGGAAACCTAAACAACAACCAAAGTTTATTTATTAAGAGTTATTTTGGGGGAAGCCGGGATGGCTCAGTGGGTTAAGCGCTCACTTTACAACGCTGGGGACCGAGGATCGAATCCCGGCCCCAGCCCGTGCGGAACCATATGCTGAACTGGGAGCTCCCCTAGCTCAGTTCTCTCTCTGTCTCTGTATCTCTCTCTCTCCCTCTCTCTCTCCTCTGTCTAAATAAATAAATAAATAAAAATATATTAAAAAAAAAAAAAGTTATTTTGGCCAAAGGGCATAGATTTCTGATTGAGTTGTAATGTAACAATCTCCATATCACATTGGTAACATAAGCAATAATTCTATTTGTCATTGACCCCAGAACTGGTTGTCACATAAATAAGAAGTGAAAATAATGTAGTAACCCAAAGGGCATCCTGGTGAATCACATCCATATTGTTATTATTATTTAATGGGCACATACAATAAATTAATGTCATGTTAATGGATAATCAGTTTATCTTCTATTGACCCAGGGCATGTATAAAATGTTCATTTGACTATAAGTTAAATTTCTAGTTTTTCCAAACCTTAGTTATTCTTACTTGTTCTTGTTTTTATGAGCTTGATTCTAGCTACAGGGCAACCAAAATTTGCTGAAGTAGTAAAGAAGCAATTGAAAATATTTAAAGATGTTTCCTCAAAATAATTATTCATTAGTGTACATGTATTAACTAAAACTCTAGAATGGGATGAGGGTTGCAATTCCAGTCTAAAACAATGCTAAGTTTGTTTTAGATAATAATCATCCTTTGAATCAATTAATTTTCTTATTAAATTACCCTCATAAAGAAATGAATACAGTGCCATTCAGAAATGCAATATAGTTATGAGAAATAGAAGCCCACCCTCTCCCTGTACATTTTAATGATTAGTAAAGCTATCTCATAGTTTGGATGGAGGCCCAGGAAATGATCCAAATGGGATTATATTTCCTTAATCTATTAGGATAATGTACAACTTGCTTCCATTCTCTACCAGACCCCATCTAACCTGGCAACTATTGTTAGCAGACCCTGAAATAGTGACATTCCAGAAACTGATTCACACACAGTTCATCATGTCCAGACACTGTGTCTGTCACAGGCTGAAATCTTAAGAAAGTATTGCTGACTAGAAGAGAATTTATATGTTTTAGAATTTGATTAATTATGGGCACCCAGTTAATAATCAGTGTGATCAGCATTATGCAAACATAGCAGGGTCATGACTGTAGTTCACTAAAAGTGGTACACACACACACACACACACACCCCTTAAAATGCAACAGCAAGTGTTGAGTTTCAAATTCATAAAAAAAAAAAAAAAAAAAAAGAGAGAGAGAATAAACCAGAACAACTAAGGGGAATGAATCATTGTTTCTTAGCACCTTTTCTTAGTCTGCATGTTCATCCTCATAAGCAGGAGCACAGGGAGGAGAGACATTATTTTACAGTAACCAGGAGGACCAAAGCAGGCAACCACTTTCAGAACTAAAGAGGCTCGAATAAAAAACTTGGGACTTCTTGGAAAAGATATCAAGACCTTGCTGTGTGCTCAGCGGACTTTGCCTAGACATGACCAGGATCGGTGAGAGACTCAGATTAGAGCAGAAGTCTCCAGCTGGGCCAGAGAAAGGGGACGTTGCTCTCTTCTCCCTGTAGACACTCCTGGTTCCCAAGAGGCAACGAGGGTCCATGGGCTCTGGGAGATGACACCATGAGCTAGAAAGAACCCTATTTGGTGCCTCAGTTGGAATAGGCTGCTGAGAGGCCATATTAGCCACCTGGAAAGAGGGCTCTGTCCGTAGATTTTTCTAAACTTGTGGAGCTCAATAAGCCAAGCTCACCACCAAAATGTCAGGAATCCAGGAAGCAGCAAGCCTTCAGTCCGTCTTATGCCATTTGGGACCCTTGTGGGTCATCTAAGAGGCTGTGTGCTATGGGTAACTAACATATACTATAGGGTTGTTGATTGTGCTTTCTTGTAATTTAACTTCCTGCCCCCCAATACTTTGGTCAGAGAATTGACAGGGACACATATTTGTCCAATAGGGCATTTACTGCCTGTTTTTTGAGTAGGACTTCAAATAAAAGAGAACCTAATACTTTTATAACCCCCACCCCCCACACACACCAAAAACAAAAACAGAACAACAACAACAATAGCAACAGCAACAACAACAAATGCTGTGTCTTTTATTACTGGCAGGTTATAGTTGAATTGTGCCCAAACAGAATCTCATTTTTTAAAAAAAATTCACTTGTGCATATAAAAGTAGCTGAATATAATGGGGAGCCGATGAAGAGAGTAGTCCCTTTTATGTTAAACTCCTCTATCTAGTATTTACTTAATTAAAATAAGCAAGTATTAGGTTGGATTAAGAATTTAAAATTAAGAAATGGAGAAAAAAATAAAATTGACAAACCACTGGCTAGGCTCACCAAAGGACAAAGAGAAAAAGCTCATATTTCCAGAATACGGGACGATAGGGGAGAGATTACAACTGATGCTGCAGAAATACAAACAATCATAAGAGATTACTATGAAA
>PVKE010018587.1:0-29358 GCA_004027555.1 Craseonycteris thonglongyai | reverse complement strand
CACACACACACACACACACACACACACACACACACACACACACACACACACACACACACACACCATGGAAATAGCAGATTGGAGGAACAGATTTCCTCCTAATACCATCACCCAGCTAGACACTGTACAAATATTCCTGATCTTGAAATGACTCTGCAGGTAGTTATTATCATGCACCTTTTATAGGTGAGGAAACAGACTTTGAGTGGTTGGGTGAGGGCCCAAGACCTTCGTTAGAGCCAAATAGTGGTCCCTCAGGAACGTGAAGCCAGGTTTATCTACCTATGTGGCCCACTGCAGTATGCTGCTTGCATTAACCCTCTTCTGAGCCCCTCAGAAATCCTCTCTAAGGCCGCTAGGGGTGCTCTTTCCACTGTGCCCAGAACACGAGCAATTTCTGCCACTTTCCCTAATTTTGCAGCCCCTTTTGCCTACGTTCATACATGGAATTTTCACGTCCCTCTTCTCTAGTAATGTTTCCTCCCACAGTTCACACTAAGCTGTCTGCTTTTAAATCTCCAATAACCCAAGACCCTGAGTCCAGTATGTTTGATGTGATAATGGAGGAAGGCAGAGGAAACACTTCTCCAGGAACCCCTGAAGCTGAAAAACAGCCTAGAGCTCAGCCTGAGGGAGGAAGTGGGGTGGATTAGCTAGAAAGGATGTTGACCCCACAGGTCAGATGAGAGCAAGGGCCCTCTGCTCAGAGGGAAGTGAAAACAGGGAGTGCCTGGAAGAGATTGTTCATGCTTTAAACTGGGGCCAAACTAAATGAGTAATGAGAAAGGCTGTGCAGGACTCACTATATATAGCCACACCTCGAGACTCCCTCACTGGATAGAGACCATCTGCCCCAAGACATCTTAGGGTCTATTGGTCAGCAACCAACCCAATGATACAGCTAGGGACAGCTGGGAAAAAGCCGAAGAACTCTGTCTTCTTCTTTTGCAATTCTCCTGAGTGGTTAGTGGAGCCGGATGTAAAATCCACTTAGGAAGAAGACAGCCTCCCTTCCGCTGCAAATGTGGACGTCTCAACCACTAGTAACGAACTGAGAACTGGCTCCAGCCTTCACACTAGCACCTGACAGCAAAGGGATTGAGGATGCTCAGGCAACCACGGATTTGTGGAATGTGATTTTTTTTCTTTGAAGGTTTTGGGGCAGCTCTGTCTCTCTCCATAAGCGGCGCACCTTCAGGGTGTCTTCAGTGGTATTTTTGGAAATACTCTTCTCTGAAAGAGGAGGATGCTTGGAGGACTCCACACCCATGTTTCCATGTGCATGTGCACTTCTCATCCCCTTCTGGGAAGTTCTGAGGAAGACAGCCACTTCATGGAGTTCCAGTTCCGCTACCTCAGGTCAGATAGAGCCCCTTTTAACGTAGGGTGTTGTGCTTACGTCTGTTGGATAAGAAGCCTGGTCAGTATCACTCAGTATTAGGATAAAAGAAGCTCTCTAGAATCTAGGGGAGGAGAGGGGAAGGTCAGATGTGGGAATCAGGCACCCTTCCAGGTTGAGCAGAACCCTAACCAATGCCAGGTGAATGAGCAGATTGGGGGCGGGGGCGCTTACTGATTTTTAAAGTTTAACTCCTATTGACCAAGAGCAATTAATTCAAACAGGAAGTTCTTAGATGTAAGGCATTGCTAATAACACTTAACTGTAAACCCTACTACCATTGATTACAAAGTGAAAAAAAAAAGACTCTCTCTTCCTTGGCCTTGAGCTGCTGTTACTGGAAACAAAATTTCCAAACTCTAGAGCTTTCATCCCTAAACTAAGAAAATCCTTCTCCTGGTTTGCGGAAGGATGGTAAAGCTTTCTTTCTGTACTAGGAATTTCTGTCACTTCTTTGTCCATGCTTTCCATTCTAAGTGATATTTTTCTGCTTCACCAGTGCTATATTTGGCATGTCAATGTCACCCCCCTTGTGGTTCTAACTCCCTCCTCCTTCATCTCCTGAAGGATTTGATTAAATCTACTGACTCATGAAATACTCTCAGAGAACACTGCAATCTTCCTTTCTTCCTCTTGTCCCACCTTGAGGTTTTCAGTATCTAGAGGAGAATCCATCCCATGCACAACTGTAGTGACCTTCACCTTTGCCCCCTTCCGCAGCCCCACCCTGCCAGCCTTTGCATATTATCATCAACATGACTCACTTTGTCTCTGAAATCCCCCTCTGGTGCATTCTTTTATCGTCCTGGTTTGGACGCACAGTTTTTTCCAAGCCTAAGAGCTCTCTCCAGACCTCATTTCCTCCATATCCATCTCCATTAAACTCTTGAGACAAAATCTCACTAACCCTCCCTTTCCCTCTTATCTGTCCTCCTCATTGCTCCTGAAGCCCAGCTTTAAAAGAATCCTAAAGTGCCATCTCCCTGTTTCAACACTGGAGCTGCTAAGCATGCAACCCTAAAGATCAAAACCAATCTAGGAAACCCACAACACTGAAGTAACTTTCGTTTTCCTTGATCTGGAAACGGACTCTTCCTATGAGCATGTGGGGCACAATTTAGCTTCCAATTGGAAAAATTCCATTTTGCTTTCTCCTGGAACGTGGGACTGCAACTCTGTCAACCAAGGAAAAAAGAAAAATGGAGTCACTAACATGAGGAAAACAATTTTATTTCACTGTAACTACCTTGGGAACTTGATGTTTTAAATTTCTCAGCTGTGTATGGGAGATATGTACATCCTATAGAACATTTCAAGAACTAGGAAAGAGTATTCATGTGTCCAGATCACTGGACATATGGAAGGGCACCATCTTGGACCAATTCAGGAGTTAAGAATGAAGAGCTGATTCTTCTAAAGGATGTATGACTACTTTTTACAATAAAAACCCTCAACTTTTCTTTTCCTTTAGAACACATTGGGTATTGTGTGATCGTGTTTCCAGAACTGCCATTCACTCTCTTAAGACTCTAGAATAAAACTTTGACATTTAATTTTAAAAAAGAAAAAGAAAAAAAAATTATGAAATCCAAGTTCATCTGGCCTTCAATGGTCTGCCTGAAGTTTCTCAAGTCCTGGGCTCTACCCCTCCCCCAACCCCCCCCTCCATACTCTCTGGTTGTGACTCTACCCTAATATTACAAAACACAGAAGTAACCTCCCTTGGTTTCCTCAACCTCTTACCCTCATCTGCTCCAAACTCAACTCAGAAATATCCCCCCCTTCCAATGTCACCCCATTAAATTTAACAATAAAAAAAAGAAGAAAAGAAAAAGAAAAAAGAAATACCTCCCCCACCCCCTGCTCATTTTCCCCATTGGGCTTTCTCCTTCTCCATCAAGACCTCAGGTCAACATCAAGACTTCCCTCGGGCCTTTTTGATCCATAGTAAGTGTTCAATAAATTTCAGCTATTATTACTTTTTATTGTTTTTGAGAGAGAGAGAGACAAAGAGAGACACAGGGAGAATGGGAATGACCCAGAGCAGTCTCCATAGTTGTATGTAATCAGTTTTCAATATAGTCTCACTCCACGAGTGGGTGCAGGGCTGCTCAGGGCAAGAACCAGGACAGGGGCCTCCCACATGGGAGGCAGGCCCCCAGCGGGGGCCTCCTACACTGGAAGCACACCCACAGCAGGAGCCAAACCAGGGGGCACCTCCCACATAGGGAGCTTGCCCTGGTCAGAACCAAACTGGGGCACACTCCAGTTCATCATATGGGTCCACACAGGCTGGGGCCAGAATATGATCGTCAGACTCCTGGGCTGTAAGATGAGTGCTGAACCTGCTGAGCCACCCTCGCATCCCAATTATTATTATTTTTATCCTATGCCTCTTTACACAGAATCCATCACTCTTCTTTGTGCCAGAACTATACTTTTTTTTTTTAAGATTTATTTTTATTGTTTTTGACAGAGAGAGAGAGAGAGAGAGAGAGAGAGAGATACATAGACAGAGAGAAGGGGGAGGGCCCAGAACCGTCTCCATAGTTGTACATCATTGGTTTTTCCACATAGTTTCATTCCACAGGTGGTAGCGGGGCTGCACAGGGCAGGAACTGGACCAGGGTCTCGCCCCGGTGAGAACTGAACTGGGGGCACTCCCCAGTTCAGCATATGGGTTTGCACAGTCCAGGGCCAGGATTTGATCCTCGGTCTCCAGGGCTGCAAAGTGAGCGCTTAACCCACTGAGCCATCCCAGCTTCCCATACTTTTTGTAATTTATTGCACTGACCACATATTATTGATTGTTTATCTACATGTCTTTCCTTTATATAAAACTAAAAGCACCTTGAAAACAGGAAATGAGTTTTGTATATCTTGGGAAGCAATGTAGTGTCTGGTATATAATAGATGCTTAATAAACATTTGATAAAATAAATACATGAATAACTGACTTCTCAGTCCTCAGTAACTGTGTTATCAATATGTTTATTTAATGGCTGCAATTAGAATCAATGAGAGACATTTTAGAATTTAAAACACCTTGACTGTAGACCAAACCAATTAAGTCAGAATCTTTTAAAGGGAGATCAGGCCTCAGTTTTTGTTTTTAGAAGATTGTAGTGTGCAGCTTGCTTTGAGAATCACTGGCTTATGGAAGGTGGTAAGACTCAGAAGACTTAGAAGATATCTAATTCTAATATGTTGTTTTGCAGGAAATGCCTGACTATAATATAGTAAGAGAGACAAGCAAACAAGGTAATAGATTTATGAAACATTAAACAATAATGAAGCTGGGTTAAAATCGATGGTAACACCCAATGGGTGAAGGGAGAGGGGCAATGGCTTCTCCCTACACCAACACTGGGTCTATAACAGCTCAAGTTCACTGAGTTCTCAGTTTTGGAAGTCCAGCTACTCAATGTTTATCTCTCTGGCTCCTCCTCTAAGCAAGCATTATAATTTCCTAATACTATCACACCTATGGTTCTAACTTGAACATTTACAGGACTTTGGAGAAAAGCAGGATAATTATTACATAAGTTGGGAGGGGAGGCTGTGCGGGGGTAAAAAACCAGGGCAGACATGGCCGCTGGGAAAAATAAAAAAAATGACCGAAAACTATCTTGTCTACAGGCTCTTCTGAAATGATTTTATGATACTTGTTCCTGCCCTTGGCGTGTTTTAGGCCAAGAACAGTCCCTAAGAAGTCAGTGCAGATAGGGATCTAGGGTCTAACACTCAAAGTGCGATCTGTCAACCTCATCTGGGAATTTGTTAGAAATGCAGAATCTTGGCCCTATTCAATCAGAATTTGCATTTTAGCAAGATCCTTCAGATGATGCTACCCACATTCAAGTTTGGGAAGCCCTGCTCTGGACGAAAATCTGATGCAGGCTTGCTGAAGTGGCCTGAGATTCTCAGCATTTTTTTTTTTTTTTTAAGATTTATTTTATTTGTTTGATATAGGAGCAGGGGATGCCCAGAGCAGTCTCCGTAGTTGTACATCATTAGTCGTGACATGGTTTCATTACACACAGGTGGATGTGGGGTCTCGGGGGGAGGGGGGACGGGAACCAGTTGTGCCACACAGTTTAGCATGTGGGTTGCACCAGTAAGGGGCCCCCAATTGAAGCCCAAACCGAACCCCAACCTCATGACTGTGAGGCAAGTGCTTAATCACTGAGCTAGCCCAGCATTTTCTCTCTGCCTTCCTAACAATCTCAGGTAATGCAGATGCTGCTGGTCCCAGAATGTCTCACATTCGTTCTTTCCCTCTGAAAACCAAAGGAATTAGCAACCATATCCACAACCTGCTCTATCTCTGCTTATCTGTTATGAATCCCTGTGTTTCAAGTGAGAAGAAATCCAATTTGGAGAGGTATAAACAGTAAACAACCTGCATTCGCTCACATAACTGAAGAGTTCAAAGGCAACGACTTACCTCCCAGGTGCCTTGATTCACAGGCTCAGATGATAACAGCACCTGGAATCCAGGTTCTGTCATGTCCCTGCTCTACCTCCCAACACAATGGTTTCATGCTCATGTTCCACTCAGTGTCCTTCAGGCTGTGCCCCTCATAAGTGAAATGTCTGAGGTTGAGAAGAGAGCCGCTAAGACTTCTTCCTACCATGGATTGCGTTTCATACACATAATATGGCACTCAGCTTTACACACTTACGTCAAATACAATTGAACTCGTCTGTGGATCTGTTTATGGGAAAGGGGGACTTGTCCCCAGTAGATGCACTGTACCCCCCTCCCTGTGGCACAAGCCCCCGTCCTCTCGTTTTGTGGCTAGTTTTGGCCAATGAGAAGCACTTGCTGAAAGTCAGGAGAGCAACATGACTTTTGTCCAGGATCTATTTTCTGGCTCCATTCTCCTGGCCCACAGTGGTCAGTAGTTTCATTCTGTTGCCCAAGACCACAGCCCTGGCTGGCAGACCCCCTAAAGCTGCCGGCTTCTAGTAACTGCCTCTCCCCTTTCCCAACCATGGCTGACAGATGTTACCCCGGGACTTAGGATGCCTCCTGCTGTCCCTCCAGCGATTCCCTTGTGCAAAGCGTCTGTTCCTTAACCTTTCTGCATTCACTCATTTTAAGTAGTGTTTGCTTCCTGTGGGAGCCTGACAAGACTCATCTCATTTAATTTTGCAGAAGCATATAAAGTCACCCTATGCACACAATTTTTTAAAACAAGTTTTCTTTCCAAATTTCAAAGAACTTTAGAAATAGTGATTTGAAATGTAAGACGCACAAATAAATGTTAGTTAAATATTTAAAACTAGCTGGAGTAAGATGACTTTTGAAGAAAACGTGCTTTCTACTAGTTTATTGATTTTCACTTTATAAAAACCACCAAACCTTAACGTTAAATTAACGTGCATATATAAAAAATGGGGGGGGGGGGGAGATGACTTTACACATGTTTAAGCAGAGCCCATTTCTGCATTGCTTTCTTTGAGATGTTAACAAGAAATCTTCATTCTGAGAAAGTTTCATATATTGTGACACTGCACTAATACGCGGTAAGCCGGCTCCGCAACTCAGAGGGGTTCAAGCCCACCCCAGCAGCTGAGCTGTGGGGAAGAGACGGCTGGCTTGGGTCCGCGCCGTCCGGGGAGGGGGCGGCGGCCGCCCCGGGGCCCGGCGGGCTGCTGCTGGGCCTGGCTGCATCCGAAGCCGCGCCGCCGCGGGAGAACTCTTGGCGCCGCAGTACACGCGCAGGGCTCTGGGGGGCGCCAGGACGCCCGACACTGCGGGGCCTGCGGGATCCGGGCGGAGCCCTGAGCCGGGGTTCCAGGTGTGCTCGGGCGTCTCCGGGGACCCCTGCATAGCGCGAGGGTGCAGGGCCGGCCGGGACGGTCCCCAGGCAGCGGCGCGGCGAAGAAGGCCGCGCAGGTGGGGACGTGTGGGGCGTGGTTAGCGCGTAGCCGGGGAGCAGGGGCGCGCCCAGGCTCTGCCAGTCGCGGGGGCGGTCGCCCAAGTGCGGAGACAGCCGTGGCCGACTGCGTGGACGCCCTGGCCCGGGAAGGGTCGGCCCAGGCCGTCCGGAGCCACGTGGCCGCCTGTGGCTCGGGACGGAGGGTGGGGATGGGGGAGTCCAGTCGCTGGGCTAGGCCTGCAGGAGACCAGCGCAGCGCCACCTGCTCCAGGAAGGCCGCCCGCTGGCCCGACCCGCCTCGCAGGGGATCGAATCGCTTTCCAACTCTCACGACGCAAACCTGTCACAAGCCCCGCGGGAACCACCCCCACCCCCCCAATTGGTGCCCTGTGTGTTTTATCGTCCAAATGGAGACAGTGTGATAGTGGAGGTTAATATTCATCATTGTGCCTAAACAGGAACACCAGGGACTCCATCATCAGCCAATAATTATTGGGCAGATTTCACCCCCTCGACCCAATCGGTTTCTTGTGATAGAGGGTCCTGGAAGTGCCAGCGAAGTATCTTGGTAGACCAACACCTGCCCTGGCAAGGTGGGCACCTTAGGGACAGTGAGCAGGAGAATGTACCCCCTCGGAGTTTTCTGCCCGCTGCTGGGCTGCATGCATCTCTGAGATCCGATCCAGAAAGTACTGCACTTGGGGTTCGCACACTTTCTGCCCCTTTTCTTCTCGGGTGAAATGTGCTTCCCCACCTATTCACCTGTATTTTAACTGCAGTACTGCCTATATATGTGCACAAACCCAGTTTTGCATGAATGTGAGGGAATCTTAATAGTCATAACTGTGCATTAAAGGATTCAGGCAGGATACAAACTTAACGTTGGACTGGAGATGGGACAAGTGGAGCTGACCCCACGGGACAGTGGAGTGAACCACCCACTAGGTAAGTAGAGGTTCATCTTCTACGAATACAGGAACGCCAAATGCATAGTTAAGTGAAAGAGAAAAAAAAAAAGAGGAGGACCAACTTCAGATTAATAGGAAAAATGTGATCCCATGGGCGGGGGGCGAGGGGGTCCTACACGTCTTTGTGATGTAACTGCAGAGAAAATGTGTGCCAAGGAAACGAGCTGCATGCAGTCACTAGCTCTGGAGTTCAGACTAGAGCCGTGACAACTTTGTTCTCCCTTGATGTGCTGCTTACAATTTTTATGGGAAATTAAAATTTTTAATTGTGCTATTTACAAAGGCAAATTATGTTACACTGGTAAGATGAAAAGAAAGTCTGATTGTTTTATTCCTTTAGACACAAAGAAAGGCCCCTCTTCCTTCAGTTTTAAAGAATGAGTAGGGAGCTGAGACTCTTCACAACCAGAGGCCACATCTCCCCGCTTTTATGACACATACTTTAGCGTCACACACGAGCTCAAGATGCAGCCTGTCTGGCTTGCCTTGCAAAGCTTTGCACGGTTTTACGAACGGTGCTGTTGAGTACCTTTCCAGCTCATTAATGACGAGCAGTTTTATCTGTAGTAAGTCTCTTGATTTCCTACCTAAGAAATGAAAACAAAATGAGACACTTAAACTTGGAATAGAAACATTTCCGTGTTTTCTTCTTTAGAGCATGGACTGATTAGACACCTGTAAAGCCTTTACCGAGAGGGCAAAACGCCGTGTTCTATGCCGTTTATACCTGGCGATGGCAACGAGTTGGTCTTGCATCTTTCACATTTCACCTCCCGCCCCCAAGACGAGCCTGACCTGCCAGCCAGTTGCCCCAGCGGCAGAACTTCCTACGCGCGAGTCAGAGCCAGAGCCGCTGCGCTGCCCCCGCGCATTTTCCGGGAGCCCGGCGTCTCCCCGACATCGCCCCGGGTCCTCGGCGCCTGCTCCCCGCGCTCCGCCTCCCGGCGTTGGCCGCGGTTCCGCGTCCTGCGGCCCCGGGGCCGCGCTCCGGCCGCCGCGCCGTAGCCACGCCTCGCAGACGCCGGCGGCGAGACTCGCCCTCGGGCAGCGCGCTGCCGGCTCGCCGCCGCGTCGCCCTTCGCCTTCGCGTCCCCGAGGGGGCTCAACGACCCGGCCCCGGGCCGCGGCCTCACCTGACCATCACCGCGGGCCGCGCGCGCGGAGTCTGGCCGCGGTCGTCACCGGCGTGCCCCGCATCCGGGCTGCTAGGGCGCCCCACCACCCTGGGCGGGACACGCCGCCTCCCCGGACGCGGGGTGGGGGTGGGGAGCGAGCGAGGGAGAAGCCTCCCCGCCGGAACCCGACACCCGCGTCCCTGGCCTGTCCCCGCCCGCCGCGCAACGAGCGTCCCCGCCGGCCCAGTGACACCGGGTGTTCCCGGGCCGCGGGGCCTTTTCGGCTCCCATGTGGCCCAGAAAGAACTCCACCTGCGCGACCGAGAACTCGGGCGCCGAGCATCACCACGCTCAGCTTCTCGCTCACTAAAATGCAGCCCGTGCTTCTAGGGTTTAATTTTCCCCTCAGCAAAAAATAGCCCGACGGGACCCCATCTCCTTCCTCGGAGCAAAGTCGGTCCCGGATGTCACGTTGGCGCCGACCGTCTGAAGTCTCTGCGCCGAAAGCAGGCTCCCGGGCGAGTACGCAAGGGAAGCCCCGCTCTCATCTTCGAATCCGATTCGTTTTAGGCCGTGTCTGCCGGCGCTGTGCGGACCCCTGGGCGCAAAGCGAGGGGCTCCCAACGCCTGGACGCGAGCGAACCACGTCGCCGGCTTCTCGTCCCCGGTACGCGCGCGGGTGCTCGCCTGGCGGTGCTCGCCTCGACCCGCTCCCCGCCTTTTTTATTTTCTTTTTAACACCAAACCTAAGATCTTTTAACCTTCTACGTCAAAGTCATTGCAGAGTATTGTTCAAATATTCCTGTCTTAAGTAAGGGCAGCCGGAGTGCGGATTCCTGCAGAGGGGAACGGGCGCCCTTGGATTCCAGACGCCCGAGGGGTAGGGAGTCGCGGTAGCTCCCAGGGACCTCGCCGGGCCCAGGACGCGGGGGAGGGGGCGAGGGAGTGGAAAGCGACCACGGAGCAGAGGGTTTGCCCTTCCGTTATTTTTCCTTTGTGTAAAGCTTCAGGAACACCACTGCTCCTTCCCGGTGTGTGTAAAACGTGAGTGAATGTACAGTCCAGCGGCGGCGGTGCGCAGTCCCCTGGGTCTGAGATTGAAATGCTGTGAAAGCGGGGATCTTTCCACAGAGCGCGCGCGTCACTATCCCATTTGCACTTCCCCCGCCCCCTCCCAAAACGTTGTGTCAAAAAAAAATACCTGCCGTCGCAGAAGAGAGGAGTGCCGCCGGGAAGGATGGGTGACCAGTATCTTCACCTTCCCAGAGGGGAGATAACGAAAAAGGGTGTGTGAGCCCAGTACTTTAAAAAGCAACGACATTCAATGGAAGAAATGGAAATGAGGATTTAACTACCTTCGGTAGATAGAGGAGCACAGGAAATGCTTAGCTATTATAGCAGGAAGTCAATGGCTAAAACTGATAAACATAGAATTAGCTGCTCAGGCATATTAATTAACTGCCAGAGGAAGAGTTGTTAATGTAGGTAACACCCCATAGAACTAAAAAGAACTGGGCTGACGAGGACTGAGTTTCTACAACCCGTAGTTTGTATTACAAGTCTGTTACGTTGCTTTTTTTGTAAATATGTGCATCATTTAAATTTTTAAGTATCTTTAAGTGATTAAATAAAAACTATACACTTTCTATACCCACAGTTTCTTTATTGAACCTATGAACTAAAATTTTTATTTTCTAATTTCTACTTCCAGTAGTCTCACTAATCCCTTTTCAGGTTAATATATTGGTATATGTGGTGTGTGTGCACCTGCAATTCCCATTATTGTTTTCAAACATCCAAACAGAGTCCTTAAAATAAGCAAAAGAATTGTCTGCATAGGAAACAACTATAAAGTTATTCCTTCATTTCATAGATGTCTCAATATTATTCTATTCATTCCATCCACCATTGAATGGCCCTGGGGAAATTACTTCGGAGGACTGAGTGATTCAACAACCTGAGTACCGGTATTCAGTTTCAGCGTTACTTGGAACTCTGGAAGCTAGAAATTGTCTTAATTTACTGCAACCCCCTCCCCCACTTTGTTTATTTGCCCTCAAGAATTCAACTCCTAAAATGTAAATGATGTGTAAATGTGATTCGAGACTTGAAAAATTATGATTTGTGGGAAGAAGGGCTTGACTGGAAGTGTTAGCAGACTTGATATTGCATCCAGTGTGTCCCAATTAACTGTCTCTGTATAAAGACTGAGCTCTTTATGTAAAACGGGAGTTCATATGAATTGAGGCATTTTATATGTTACTCTTCCAGTTATAATTATTTCTAGTTTCATTTTATAATCAAAGAGGCTGAGCTATTCAAAGTTGAAAGTAAAACACTGATCACCTGTTTCCAGCAAAAATGGAGAATCTTAGAAGGCTGTAAACCTCTCAGTCCACTAATCAAAGCACCAGGGGAGGTGAGTTACTGTGGTCTTCTCATTCCCAACGGAATAATAAAATTAAGTCCTCCAGGTCCGCTGGGAAAGACAGAGCTACATAAAATCTGAGGCGGGAGAGGCGAGAGCATTTTCTGTGGCGCTGAAGCAATCCTTTAAGAGCCATCTCATTTGATTACAACAACCATCCAGTGAGGGGTGCAGTTTTTAATATTATCCTTATTTGTCTTTGCTTTTCTCTCTTTCTTTCTTTCTTTCTTTTTTTTTCTTAACAGGTGAAGCACACTGTTCAGAAAAAGGTGACTGATTTTTCCAAACTCAAAAAAGTGAACTGGCTGAGCCAGATGAACTTCTGGCTCAAAATGCAGAGATTTTTGTTCTTTTCGAACAGGGCCACTCACAGCCCTATTTGTCTATTCTATACTCCTTGCTCCAGCAGTTTATTCTTTTTCTGAGTTTGGGTGTTCTGACACATTATTCAAGAGAAAAAAACAAAACAAAACAGAAAAAACAATAGCAATTAACATCTGTCAAGTAGAAGAGAGGCGAAGCAGGAACCCCCTCCTTCATTTCTGGGATTCCGTCAGGAATCAACAATAGAAAACTGAGGCACCAACAAGCAAGTTAGTCAGTCTTCTGAGCACTTACAAGGTGCCAGGTCAGGTAATGCAAAGTGAAAACACAGCCCTTGTGCAAGGAGCTCGCTCTCCTTGTGGCCTGAGGAATCAGGCAGATCAGAAAACTACTCAGCCTGCTGTAGACTGGTGACATTTTCTCCCCTTGCCTAACGAGGAATCAGGGCTATGGGAGGGCATTGATTCCCAGCAAAGTGGGCATTGATCATGAGTCTGAAAGAAAAACAAAACAAAAACTGGGTCTACAGCACGTTCTCTACTGTCATTTTTTTTTTTTTTATGTTCGTCCAATTCTCCACACGGTGTGACCACAAATCATCTTTTTGAGGAACATCAGTTTGAGGAGTATTTGTTATAATTGGAGTTTGTCAAACTATGTAAGACTGGCTAACGTGGGAACAAGACCCTCAAAGGTTTTGTTGTCACAGCAAAAATGAGATTTAAAATTTTTCTTTTCTTCTATTCAGCCAAACTGTTGATTGAACCTGAGCTGCAGAGAAAGTTGACATTTAATAATATCACTGTTATCATAGCAACAATTTTTTTAGTACTTGCTGTAAGCCAGTGCTAAGACATTTTACATTGCACTAAGAAGTATGATTTTTCTATTTACATACCATTTTATACTGGGCTAAGAATTGTTAACATCCAGTATTTTGAATAAAGCTGGGAGAATTGCTGGTGGGTAGGGATCAGTGTTTGTGTAATGGGGGTTGGTGCAAATCGAGTTGTTACTTCACATAAAACTGCCCAATAATTTAGAAGAAAACACAGCAACTTTCTCACTAGAAGGTACCTTAAGTAGGGACAAGAATAGATGCTCCCACAAGAAATGATCTGTCTGCCACAAACTAGTTATGTGGAAGAGCAAGAGCTTAGCTTTCATCATCCTACTCCAGAAGGGGGTAAGTAGGGACATAAATACCACTTTTCTTCTGGTGAATATTCTGGACTCAGAAGGAAACACTTTGTAGGTAGGGAGAATAAATCTATACTGAAATAATGGGTATAAAATGTCTCTCCTTGCCCAGAATTATCAAAACAAATCAAAGGGGAGTGGGGAGAAGAAGGGAATATTATGTGACAGCACAGTTCTGAATATTAAAAACAAAAAATGAAATGGAACATGTATAAATGTTAGGTAGATATGATCTACTTTGGGCTCATTCCATTTTCTCTGAATTCCTTTTGTTTGTATGTGCTTTTCCTGAGATCAGCACAAACTTAAAGAAGAAGCCAATGTCTTTTGTAGTGTGTTTCAAACCAAAGGTACAATAATATTCTGAGATAAGAATAGTAAGTCAAATATATATTTTCATTGTGATATCATCTCTTAGCTGCTTATATAAGTAACTTACAAGTTTGTTATACAAGTTATAAGTTGTTATTTGTCAGACCCACTCTGGTAGCTTTAACAGAGAAGTAAGTAGTCAGTGTCTCAATGAGAAGGAAAATACCCTCTTGCTTATTGTTCTGGGTCCTTCGAAGGTGTGTGGACTCTGTGCTGGCTTCCTAGTTGGGATATCTCAGCCTATGAAAGAGCTGTGTTCCTACCTGCTGACACACTACTAAAGTATACCTGAGAAGTAGAAATGGTGGGGGTGAGAGGAGGAACGCATCCTTTATGTATCTGTTTCCAGAATAAAACTTTGAAATAATGAGACAAATTTAATACTTAAAAAAAAAAAAATCACTAGCTGGTACTGGTGGTCATCTTATGTGAGTCTGCCTGAGGAAAGAGGGATGTATGCATTTGGTGATATTGCAGGGTCAGCTAACCTGAGTCCAAGTTTTACATTCTGCCTTTCACTTTAAAGCAAGCGTGTCCAACCTGGGACCCAGGATGGCTTTGAATGAGGCCCAATACAAACTCTTAAAACATAATGAGATTTTTTTGTGTGCGACCTTTATTAATTTATTTTTAGCTCAGCAGCTGTCATTAGTGTTAGTGTATTTTATGGGTGGCCCAAGACAATTCTCCCATCGTGGCTCAGGGAAGCCCAAAGTTTGAACACCACTGCTTTAAAAGGATATTGGTTCACTGACAGGCCCTGAAACTCTGTTCCTGATTTTTCTACCAGTGCCCATATTCCTATACTTAAAAATAAGAAAGGATTGTTTAAGGAGAACAACTATTTCAATAATCTGTTGATCTATAACAAAACACACCCAAATTTAGTGGTTTATAACTACTGTCTTTTTTTAATCTCTCCCCTGTGGATTGCCTAAGCTCATCTGAGCATTTACTTATTGCTCTGAGTTCCAATGAGACAAAGGCAGGCAGGTGGCAGGAGGGAGTCAGCTGTCAAGAACGCTGAACCCTCGCTCTTTGCATGGAGTTGCCCAGCCTCTCCTCTGCACATGGGCTCACCATCTTGGCAACTGGACTTTTTTCACAGTAGTTCAAGGCTCCCAGGAGTACAAGGAACAGAACCTGCCAAGCCTTCCAAAGGGTTGGGCCTGGAGCAGGCGCAGTATCACTTCTGTTGCATTCTGTTGAGTTAGAGTAACCAATCCAACACAGATTCAGTGTGGGGGGAGTTTGTAGAAAGGTGTAAATAAATATCCAAGGTATTGTTCACAGAGCCAACCTTGGAGACTAGCTACCACCACAACCACACAAAAGAAAAGATCGTATACTCATCTTGGCAGTGCATCCTGGCTTTCCTTTACATTTGGAGAGAACATACTACCCCACGTTCCTTGAAACATGTCTCAAGAAGGGAGAATGTAACATGAAATCTTGATCTATCTATCTGTGCTCTCAAATACGGGGAAAGCTGGATTCCTGGATAGCTCACCAGGTTGCCTTGTAACTGAGAGATCAAATACTGGCTCTGACCTGTGCAAAACCCACATACTGAACTGCGGTGCCCTTTCCCATGTGGGAGGCCCCCAGTTAGGTCCCCCCAGCCCCCTCCCCATGCAGCCCCCCACCCCACACAGCCCTACATCCACCTGTGTGGAATGAAAGTATGTCCAAATAATGTACAACTATGGAGACTTTTCTGGGTCCTCCCCCCTTCTCTCTCTCACACACACACAGCTTTTCTCAAAATAATAAATCTTTTAAAATATATATGGCAAAACTATCTTTTTCTTTGATACTTGGGTGCCATGTTTCCCAACAAAATTTCACCATCAGCACGTCTAAATCTGAGGGCTTTAAGTTCCTACAACCCTTGGGTAGGTTAAAAGGGGTCATGAGTTGCTTAATATTGTACCTAAAATTTTGTGTATGTGCTTGTGTGAATGCTCCTGGGGAGGGGATTCCTAGCTTCCCTTAGACTATCATCTAAGGTGAATTCAAATAGCAAAAACATCCAAGAGTGCTTATAACTCAGTGAGAGTTCTCCTGGGTTTTTACCACCTGGCATACTTCTAGTACCTCAGAAATAGAGATGGGGAGGAAAACAGAGTATCTTCATGAGTTTGTTTCCAAAGTAAAAAAAAGAATCATACTAGCTGGAACCTTAAGTCACTTTATCCCAAATCTGCTTGAAAAAAATAGAAGGAATGGGATGGATGTTTCTGCCCCTAAGAATTATTGTGAAGACTGATGACCCTCCACTGGGATGGAAAGCATTAGGAATGCCTAAAGTTTTGCTATTATTTTCCCACCTATACCTGGTGAGTGCTTAAGAATGTAACTTAACAGGACTTTTGATTCTTCTCCTTAAGCCAAGCTTGTCCAACCTGCTGTCCGTGGGCTGCATGTGCCCAATGATGGCTGTGAACGCAGCCCAATACAAATTCGTAAATGTTCTCAATACGTTATGAGATTTTGCAATTTTTTTAGTTCATCAGCTATCGTTACTGGGTTTTTTTGTTGTTGTTGTTGTTGTTTGTTTTTGTTTTAAGGTTTATTGTTTTTGACAGAGACAGAGAGAGAGAGAGAAGGGGGAGAGCCCAGAGCAGTCTCCATAGTTATACGTCATCAGTCTTTAACATGGTTTTGTTCCACACAGGTGGGTGGGGGTCATGCAGGGCAGCAACTGGGCTGGGGGCCTCCTGCATGGGAGGCACACCCCCTCGAGTCAGGGGCCGAACCAGGGGGTGAGAACCAAACTGGGGGCCTCCCACATGGGAAGCACACCCCAGTTCAGCTGGGGCCAGGATTTAATCCTCAGTCCCTGGGGCTGCAAAATGAGCTCTTAGCCTGCTGAGCCACCCCAGCTTCCCCTAGTGTTAGTGTATTTTATGCATGGCCCGAGGCAGTTATTCTTCCAATGTGGCCCAGGGAAGATAAAAGTTTGGACACCCCTTCCTAAGCAACCTTTCTTTTCTCTTTTCCTCTATTTCCTCTTTATCTTATTGCTGTTGAAAGGTAGCAGCCAAGGAAGGGTAAAACTAATTCTTCTTGGGCCAAGTGCGCACTAAAATGTTCAGTGTGAATTAACCTGGCCACTCAGCCTTGAACCTGAGCAAGTAAGGCCTCTTCTCACTTTATCTAATGGAAACTCTTGGGACACCCTGGGGAAGAAACTCCAGCTGCAAGCAGAACCTGCCTGAGTCAGAAAAATAATGTGGAAAATGGAAGACTGCTAGAGGCAAAGAAAAAAACGGATGGTAGATATAACTCTCGGGTGAACATTGTAATTTCAAATTCTTGTTAACCTGTTATGCCTAACAAAATACTTACCTTCCATGACTGAAACTTTCTACCCAATATTCCTAGCATCCAGAAACCCTTTCTAAAAAAACGTATACCCTGCCATATCTCACGAGGATTCAGGCAACCACTTCAGCTGAGTGCCCCTCAAGATAAATGTTTCAGCTATCCTCTTACCTCTTCCTTCTATAGAGATTTATCAGAGAATTAGTTTCTTGTCACCAGAATGCAAGTTCTGCCAGTGCCCATGGATACACCTTGCACAGAGAAAAGCAGTGAACAAATATAAGAACTTCTAACAATATGCTTTCACAGGTGAGGGTACAATGCCTCCTTTCCTCTCATGCAAAACGGGGAGAATAGAACCTAAGCTCACAGATTTGATCAGGTTCATACTCAATACAAAATGGCATTGATAAGACACCTACAAGTCAGTTTCCATTTATTGGAAAATCTGCAAAATGTGATGCAAAGGGCCACAGTACTTTGTGCTGCATCATGTAGCAGTGGCTGACCCCCTACCACACAAAACTGTGACTGTTTTTTCCCTAGAATGGCAGGACAGTGAGGCCATGGGCTGTGGCTTTGAATGGGTTTGTGAAGTATACTACATCTTGGGATCCCTCCCATGTTCAAGAACTGCAGGTGTCAAGAAATGCAATTGGCCATGTAAGCAGGTAACCTATAATGCTAAAATCTGTTATAGATGCTCAGGTCCATTAAAAGTGCACAACGCACATTTGTTCCTGTGAGTAGTTCAAATTATTTTTAACCCAATAACTACTTCCCAAGGTATATACGTGTGAGGATTATTACAGGCAATTTCAGTGTTGAGAGGAAATAAACACTCTTGGTGAAATGCAGATGATAAAAAAAAGACACACACAAAAAAACCCCAAAAGACTTTTTAAGCAGGTCTCAAGATTCAAAGACTAGACCACCAAAATCACTTGTGTGCTAGACTAAAATTTAAAGTTCATAAGGTGTTAGGAATAACCATTACTTTTTAAAGAGTAAGATTGCTAGAAACATAAGCTCATTCGGTGAGTTTTGCTTTTTTTCCTAGCAAAAAACGATTACCGGTACATCAGATTTGGATATCCTAATGTTTCTTTTAAGGGCTTCTCCTAAAATCACTTATGTCTACTGTTATAAGAGAATGAGAAATTTATAGTAACTTTATGTTAATTGTCACCTCTAAAATATGTGTAATCTTATTATGGTCTCAAAGAATTAGCTTTTTCAATAGAGGCGCTAGCAGAGTAAAAATGTAGGATTCCAGATTTTATTTTATTTTTTAAGATTGAAAAAACACACCTGAGACAACATTCTTTGATCAATAAATTTTCAGGAAATAGAGCAAGTTCTGGGGCAGTCAAAATTGGTAAACTTGGAAATGGGGTTTTGACAATGATACTGTGGGAAACAAGTATCTAAACAAATCTTAAAACACGACCTCAAATTTTTCTCCCCGCAACTTCAAGTGGCAGACAAAATAAATTACCATAAATTATATGCCAAGGCAACTTAAAAACAAAACAAAACAGCGGCGAGGCTAGGGATTTCCTTAGCTCCTCCAGGAAGTGTGTAACACTGTTTGTGCTTCTCGCCTGCAGGCTGGGTCGGATCGGGGGCCTGTCAAACGTCAGGATAGTTGCAGTAATATACCGCAGAGCTGGCATCAGACACCACGGAGGAAATGGCCCCGTGGCTGTCAGGGAGATTTATGCTCGGATCGTGTCCCTGGTAGGGGAGAACCATCTCAGGCTTGCACACAAAATGCAGATACTGTTCAAATTCCGTGCGGTCCATTTCCCCGAGGAGCTCGACGGGCTGGCTCGGGTCCGCGCCATCGCGGCAGGGCAGCGACTCGGGAGGGGGCGACGGCTGCCCCGGGCCCGGTGGGTGCTGCGGCGGCTGCATCTGAAAACCGCCGCGCCCGCCGCCGGCCGCCGGGGGGCCCATGGCGCCGTAGTACACGTGCAGGGCGCTGGGGGGCGCCAGGAGGCTCGGCATTGGGGTGCCTGCGGGCTCCGGGCCCAGCCGGGCGTGCATAGGGCCTGCGGGCGGCTCCGGGGGTCCCACGAAGTCCGAAGCCTGCGCGTAGCTGTAGGGACCGGCCGCCGGGCAGTCCCCAGGCAGGGGCGGGGCAAAGAAGGCCGCATCGGGCTCCACGCCGTCCAGCGGGGACGTGTCCGGTGTGGGCAGCGGGTAGCCGTCGAGTGGGGGCGCGCCCAGGCCCTGGCAGTCGCGGTAGTGGCCGCCCATGTGCGGGGGCAGCAGTGGCGGGCCCGTGGGGAAGCTCTGGTCGGGGAAAGGCAGGCCCAGGCCGTCCATGGCCACGCGGCCGCCCTCGGGGCCCAGCGGGGTCGCCTGCGACTCGGTGAGGCCGTGCAGGAAGCCGCCCTCCACCCGCTTCAGCCGTTTCACCTGCTTGCGCCGCCGCGGCCGGTACTTGTAGTTGGGGTGGTCCTGCATGTGCTGCACGCGCAGCCGCTCGGCCTCCTCCACGAAGGGCCGCTTCTCCGCCAGGGTCAGCGCCTTCCAGGACTTGCCTGCATGGGCGTGGGGAGGCGGCAAGAGGTGCGGGTCTTACCGAGTTCCAGCTTCCAGGCCCCACCCGACCCCACCTCTCCGCGCCGACCTTGAATTGGGCAGCTCCGGGGGAGGGGAAGGGGTCAAGGGAAAAAGTAAAAGTACGGGATTCGGGAGACCGGAGTCCGCGCCCTGGGGATGGACAGGCGACCTGGCGTCTTCCAAGGGCCTCGCTCCCTGCTTTGAGCCTCCTGGAAGCGGCCTTCGGGTCGCCCACTCCCGCTCGTGCGAAGCACTGGAAACGCCCCCTACCGGGGGAAGGGTTGGGGGACCGGCACGACCAACCCAAGTTGGCGCCAAGGGAGCCTTTGCTGCCCCCGAAACGCACGGGGAACTGTCCCCACCGCCCCCTCCCTCGCCCCCCGCAGCCGTAGGACCCACGCCCCCGGTCGCCCGGTGATCAGGACACCGACGACGGAGGTTGAAAGCCTGTTTGGAGAGTTGGGAGGGCGGGAATTGGGAGAGGCGCGGAGGGCCCCACGGAGATCCGCGGCGGCAGCGCACACCTGGCCTCGGGCGCACGGCTCAGGCAGGCGGCCCCGCGATTCGCAGGACCCGCGGCGCGGATCCCGGACTCACCCAGCATCTTGCTCAGCTCCGCGTTGTGCAGGTCCGGGTTCTGCTGCGCCAGGCGCTTGCGCTCGTCCTTGGCCCACACCATGAAGGCGTTCATGGGCCGCCGAATGCGAGACTCGCCCTTGGCCCGGCCCGCTGCCCCGGCCGGCGCCCCGCTGCTCGCCGCCGCCTCGCTCTTCACCTTCATGTCCCCGAGGGGGCTCAGCGACTCGGCCCAGGGACAGGGGCCCAGCCCGGCCATCACCGCAGGCAGCGCGCTCCGGGTCTGGCTCTGGTCGTCACTGGCGTACCCCGCATCCGGGCTACTCATGGCGCTCCAGCCCTGCCCCGCGCCCCACAACCCTTGGCCGGACACGCCGCCAACCCCGACCCCGGGGAGGGGGTGGAGAGCAAGAGAGGGTAATGCCAGGCGGGCTGCTCGAGTCCCTCCGGCCCGAAACCGCCACCGGCGTTCCTGGTCAGTCCAGCCGACGGTGTATCGGACGCCCCTGTCGGCCCAGTGACACTGCGGGCGCCCCCCGGCCGCGGGACCTTTTCTGCAACAATGTGGCCAATAGAGCAGCGGGGGCGGGCCTGGCCGCCCTCGGTAAGCCCACGCCCAGCCCGCTCTCCGAGTCCCTAGTCCCAGCTCGACCCCACCCCCGCCCTTCCCCCGCCCTTGGCCGCGCACCGCGGGCTACACTTGCCCCCCGAGAAAACTGGCTGCGGCTGGGCTGTGGCTCCAAGTCCTCCCCGAAACAGGAAGGGGATCCTGAAAAACCTTCCGCGGTGCTGGATACAAGTAATCGGACTCCGGAGTTTGTATCAACACACTAAGCATCCACTCTTCGTTACAGGAGCTAAGGAGGTTTCCGCTGTGGGTGGCCTGGCGGCTACCTTGGAAGCCCACGGGTGTCTTCGTCAAATGTGTTTTATCGAATGCCGTAGACACTGCTGATAGTAATAGTGCATCCTCTCCCCAAGGACTCAGCTTGGATTATATTCACAATACCATGTCCCAGGTAAATTCTAATTTCTAAAACAAGGTTAAATACAGAATGACGCCTAGAGCCAGTATCCCCTCAGCCTGAATTTAAAGCATTCGTTACGATGAATCAACCCTTGAAAAATTGTACATGAAAGGTATAGTGAACATCAAACTTTTATGTGTGTAGTAAAATAGGCAAGACTTTGTTTTGATTTGTGGTAAAAACAACAGCAGTACTTATCCAAATACCTGTCTGTTTGAGGAAAGATAGCAATCCTTTTGAGCAGCAAATAAATGTAACTCTTAGGGGCAGTTTAAGGTGGTTATCCTGCAGGTTATTAGGGATTCCAACATATTTATTTAGACCGAAATGAAAATCTGAATGACTATTAAACTTGTGTTTTAATCTGAGAAAACGTTTCAGTGGAATTATTAAACAAGCCCTTTATTGCACGCATATGCCAGGGCACACCACACACTGTTCTTAGAGCTGTCTGAAACCACAAACGATCCTTATTACCCTATTCAGTAGACACTTTATATAGCATAGGAGAAGAAACAGGCACAGAGAAGTTAAGAAACTTGCCCCAAAATCACAGCATTGGAGGCTGGAGTTTCTCTCTGGTAGTCTGCCTTCAGACTTGGAGCTCTTAATCACTAAGCTGTTGTGTTTGTGTATTTGGGTTGTTTTCTAAAGCAGCAAACGCAGCCACTTTTTGCATAGTTATGTAACTGCAAAGAAATCAATACATCAACCTCCAGAACAGATTTTCTTTATTTACTGTAAAGAGGTGATAACAAACAAAAAATAGTAGGGCTTACATTTGGCACCTGGGAGCTAAATGCTGCAGGTTTTGTGTGATATGATGATGATAAAGTAATCTATGAAGCTTGCTTATTAGTGGCACCCAAAAATATTAAGAAAAACAGAGCTATGGAAACTCCTGTCCTTCAGTTTCTCTGACATTGGGAGTTCTCCAAAGAACTTCCATACACTTTTTAAAACCAGCTTTAACTCTGCAAAGATCTGTGAGGTGCTGGCTGCCCACTCTCAGCTTTAGCGGCCAGTCTTTTTACAGGAGACAAATTGAGAAAGTGTTTCTAGTTGCTGGATCTCTGATGTTCAAAACAACAACAAAAAAATTTAATCTTCTTAAGGAAATCATAGGTGTTAATTGGTGGCTTTGGAGCAGTGGCTATTAAATAAATTTAGCTGATTATGTACTTTTCCTTTGAAGCTTTATTTTTTTCTGAAAAAATGTGGGCTTGAAAAGTAAGCATAATTGTATTGTAAATTGTTATGTAAGTATGGAAGCTATACTTGTTCCTTGTTCCAGCGCCTTGTTCCTTGATGTTTCCTTGGTGATCTTCTGTAACTTTTTTGGATAGTAATATATGTCTTTTCAAAGATCTCAGTGCAGAATTTCTATTTAGCACAAAAGTTTTTATGAATAGGCATTTTCTTAGAATAAAGATTGAACACTAAAGAAAAACAGTGCCCATTCCAGAATCCATTGTATCTAATTATTTGACTTATTCCGTTAAAAAAAAAAAGGTAGAAAGCACAGCCAGGTGTGAATCCAAGAAAAGTACCGGTAAGCATGGATTCGCCCTTGTATACTTTCTTCATCCTTGTGTTCTCTCAAAGGCAGAGGTGCCAAGAAAGTCCAGAAACTGATGAAGAAGAAAACCTGGGGATTCCCCGTTACTATTTGCACTTGTTCCTGGAGATTAACTACTGGTTTTTGCTGAGCAAAAATTACTGAGAAATCGGGTGAGAACACAGCATCCATAGGATGCAGTTGGAGCTTCAGGTTTTAGCGCCCTTCCCAGCCCCCACCCCCGTTTCCAAGACCGGCCCATTTCACATGTCACACCTAGATCTACCTTCTTCTAACGGTCATTCCTGTCATACATTTGGGAGGGAGGGTGTCGGGGGCGGCTGCGCCACATTCCAGGCGGGCGTGTGGACTCTGCTATTTCGGTCTCTTTATTAAACGCGGTGTTGGAAGTCAGGACTTTATCAGGGGCAGCCACAAATGCCACATGAAAAGCAGCAAACATCCGGAGCGGCTTCCTGGCAAGCCCTGCTTTTTCTCCACACCAGAGATTTGCCGGGGGCAGCAGCGGGTGGTGAGACCCGCAGCTTTCGCGAGGACGAGCCTGGCGCGCCCGCTCGCGCAGCCGGGCCTGTGCATTAGCATTGCACAGCCCACGGCAGCTCGCACTCGCGGTCCCCGGGCCAGACCCGGGTCTCCAAAGGCGGGGTGAAGAAGCCACTAGCGCAGCCAGAAGCCGCGCCGGCTGCACCAGTCGGGGCCTCTGGCCAGCGGGTGCACGAATTAACCCGGGTAGGTGGCGAGTCGTGCCTCATGCAGACCTGGAGTGAAAGCCGGGCTTTTCCCGGGCCCCTGCGTGACCAGGCAAAGGCTGGGTGATTTCCTGCAGGCGCTTGTGTTGTCCGTGCTCGGGGAGCGGGAGTCGGACGAAGGACACACGAGTCGACGGGGAAGTCCTCGGGCACCGAGCTAGGTCCGGGCTGACCACGTAGAGCAGCTCCTCGGGGGCGGAAGGAGAGTGCGCGCCGCAAACCCCGGGGCGGCCCGCCGACGAACAGACAACGGTGTCCCTACAGCAGAGAACAATGCGGCATTTGCACATAGAAATCGTGCGCCCGCGGCGGCCCCTGGGAGCCGAGCGGGAGGCGGCCGAGCGCGGCGGGGGTCTCCGCGCCCCCGAGGCAGGGCCCCCAGCCCGGCGCGGCCGATTGCAAACGCACTCCCGGCGCCGACTTGGCGGCGGCGCCGCGCCCCCTGGATACCTTTCGCGTCCCCTCCCTGTCCCTGGGACACCTCCCCGTGGGCCTGGGATGGGAGGTCGAAGGTCGCGGGCGGAATGGGAGAGGTGAGGAGGAAGGAGTGGCTCAGAAGAACGCGGCACCGCGCAGCACCCCCACCCCGGGCCCGGAAGCCCTGGAGGGCCCGAGCCCCTCGGCCCCAGCACCTTGCCCCAGACTCTTGCCCTTGGGCTGCTCCGGCTTCTCCCTCGGGCCGAACACGGGCCACGGCGAGAGGGCCTTTGGGACGCTCGTTCCGAAAGAGGGTGGGAAGCGGCACGTCTGCTCTCACGTCCTCTCCCACTCTCTCCTCCCGCACCCCTCCTCAGTCCGACCCCTCGAGGCCGCGACCGAGCCCCGCCCTGGCAGCGGGCGACTCCGCGACTGTAATCCAGTTCCCGCTTGGCCCCGCCTGGGGTTTGCACAGGAAATGCGCTGTTCCCGGTCCACTTTCCTGCTCAGAAACTCGCCCGCAGGGCTGTTTCTTAGATACCCGCCCCCAGCCCCAGCTGTGGTCCCGGATTGAAGTGTGGGGTCTTCCCTTTATTTTCCGGTTTACGAACCTCAGACTCCTGGGAGCCTGTGGCATTGGAGATGAAGGAGAGGCAGCCAGCTCCTTCCCCAGGACAAACCACACACACACACACACACACACACACACGCACCCTGTCGTGCTTCACACACACACACACACACACTGTCGTGCTTGACCCCTTCGTATCTGCCTCACCACTTTAAAGGAAATGTCAATGGAACCAGAGCTTCTATGCATCCACTTCTGCTGACCTCCTACTCCCACCTTCCTCATATTCTAAAGAGGCCCAGGTTTTCCTTGTAGACTTGTACCCTCCACTGACCGAAAGGCCTTATCAGCAGCCTGTCCACTTTCACTCCCACCCAGAGCAGAGTAGACACGGCCTGTGCCTCGGAGGAATGTATAATACTATGCAGCCCCAATTGGCCCCCGTCCCTGATTTATTACTTACAGCCGGGTGTTCTAGCCCTGTGGTGCCATACTATTTTTTCCTGGCATGTATAGGGGATGCCGACGTCAGTGCGCCAAGCTCTTTGAGATACAATTTTTTTTTTTTCTAGTAGAAGTAATAGGTTGCCTTTCCACTCCCAAAACTCTCGTTTGTCAGGTTTCCCAAGTCAACATGGCTGGATTTTGCCAGGAGGTTGGTTAGGGCAAGGTGTGCATTCTGTGGTCATGGAAGTGACTGAAATTCATAGGTCATAGTACGGGCCATTATGGACAGCTCTCATTATCTGATCTTCTGTATTGCTTTAGCCGCAAATCTATCAGATTTTGAAACAGAACCTGAGTTGGATTCCAAATTTTCTATTTTTTTAAAGATTTACAGTATTTTTGACAGACAGAGATACAGAGAGAAGGGGGAGTGCCGAGAGCAGTCTCCAAAGTTGTATGTCATCAGTGTTTGACATGGTTTCACCTCCACACAGGTGTGCAGGGGCCACCCAGTGTGGGAACTGGTTTGGCCTATGGGTAGAGGGAGAGGGCGAGAACTGAACTGGGGGCCTCTTGCATGGGAAGCACAGCCCAGTTCAGCATGGGGTCCTCATGGGTGGGATTCAATCCTTGGACACCGAGGCTGCAAAGCAAGTGCTTAACTTGCTGAACCACCCTGGCATCCTCCAAACAGGAGAAAAAAATATTAGGAATCCTGCATGGATTTTTCAGCAGTCAGTCTTCAGTTGATCTGTTACCTGAATTTTCTTCTCTGTCCATTTCTTGGACCTTCTCAACAACTTTGTCAATACTTGTTAATGGCAACACAAGGTCTTTGGTTCATTTCATCTTTATATCCTTAGAGCACACATAGTCCATGGGTATATAATTAGTGCTTGTGGATACTGTAACAGTTGTCCTTTTTGATTGAGTCATAGGGTCAACTCTCTTCAAAACAAGGCACTAAGAATGATCTATATAAACCTCCGCAAAGACTGTTCTCATCTCAGACACACCTGTGTAGGCTATGTGGTCATCTGACTTCAGACCTGCACTGTCTCACCTTCTTCACCAGGTTCCGTCTCCACTCATTAAACACCCTAAATCCCACCTCTTCTAGGGATTAACTCAAGTCCTATGGCTTTTCTGAATCCATTCCACATGGAAATCCAGGCCAAGAGAATTTTGCATGTGAATATAATGCATAAGCAAATTTCTATCTTTGAGGGATTTTAAAAAACAAGAACCTTTAGTATTCATTTTTTCATAGTCAAAGAGTACAGTTTACGAAGCGGTTTCACATACGTTATCTCATCTGATCTCAGAACAGCCTGGAGGGGGGCAGCTTTTGTCCTTAGCCCCATTTTTCATAAGAGGACATTGACACTGAAAAAGGATTGATAGCATGCTCAGGGTTACATGACACAGATGATTGGACCACTTGTTTGCCCTTGCTGGTAACAGTGGTTGGTCTTGTTTTGAATTTATTTCATGCTGTGTCTATAGCTAAAGAAGGACCTGCTTGGATTTGTAAGGACTAAACAAAGACAGTGGTAGAGATGGCTTCAGGACTCTTTGCACAGAAATTTTTAGTGTTGTCCCTAACGGGTCATGATAATGTATTTAATAACAGTGATGCAGAGCTGTAACAAAAAAAAGCATTTTCATTAAGATCTACAAGTAGGTAATTTTAATTAGATCACAATCTATGCCCTAGATGACATCTCATTTATTTTGAGTATTATTTCACACAAATTCTAATTCAGCTGTAAAAAGAAAACAGCTCAAAATTATATGGGGATGAAGTTCAAATGCAAGGAAGTTGAGTCCTCCAAAGCTTGGCCCCAATATTTCACAGTCATTCAGTCTGAACGAGACTGTTCATTATACTGAATTGTTGTGATCTTATCATGTGTTTGTCTATTGCTATTGGCCTCCTCTAGACTGACTGCTGACCGAGTCTTTAAGGCATAAAAACATACACATAGCAGCTAAAGTAAATTCTCTCCATTCTTGCTGTTGTTTGGAAGAGAAATGGGTGTGAAATATTATGAATTCTATTTCACAAAGTGGAAAATTAAGGCCTAGAGCAATTGGTGATTTGTAAATATCTATTACAACTAGTAATAACTAATGTCCTGCTTTAGTCAAAATTGCATATTGGCAAAAGCTTCTAGAGAGGTCTAAAACTATTGTGCACATCTAATTACATTTGAATGTGAAATTTTTACTTTGTTGCTAAAAAAAATTCTTTAGGTCTACTATAATTGTGTTGTTGTCAGCTTCTCCTTTTAGATATGTTAGTAGTTGCTTTGTAAATTTTGGTGCTTCTTGGTTGAGGGCATATATATTAATAAGGGTCATATCTTCTTCTTGTATTATTTCTTTTATCATTATAAAGTGTCCATCTTTGACTCTTATCTTTTTGATCCTGAAGTCTGTTTCGTCAGATATAAGTATGGTTACACCTACTTTTCTCTGAATGCCATTTGCTTAGAGTACTGTTTTCCACCCTTTTACTTTGAGTCTGTGTTTGTCCTTGTGCTGAGGTGTGTCTCTTGTAGGCAGCATCAAGTTGGGTTTTTTATTTTTATTTTTAAAGATTTATTTTATTGTTTTTGAATGAGAGAGAGATAGAGACAGAGAGATGCAGAGACAAAGGGGAAGGCCCAGAGCAGTCTCCATAGTTGTATGTCACCAGTTTTCGACATAGTTTCATTCCACACAGGTGGGCGGTGGCTGCGCAGGAGGGAACCAGCCAGGGCCTCCCACTTGGGAGGCAACCCCCAGTGAGCTGGAGGCTGAACCAGGGGCCATCCACATGGGAAACTTGACCCGGTGAGAACCAAACTGGGGGCCTCCAGCATGGGAAGCACACCACAGTTTAGCATGTGGGTCCACACAGTCTGGGGCCAGGATTCGATCCCCGGTCCCCACGGCCACAAAGTGAGCACTTAACCTGCTGAGCCATCCTGGCATTCCAAAGGGGCTTTGTTTTTTAATCTAGTTTGCTACTCTGTGTCTTTTTATTGATGAGTTTAGTCTATTTATATTTAGGGTGAAGTCAACTGAAAAGCTTCTGCAAAGCAAAGGAAATGGTCAACAAAGTAGGAGAAAATATGTGCAAACAATGCCTAAAATATATAAAGAACTCGTACAACTCAACAACAACAAAACAAATGATTCAATTGAAAAATGGGCAGATCTGAACAGACACTTCTCCCATGAAGATATACAAACTTTCAACAGATATATGAAAAAATGCTCAACATCACTAGCAATTAGGGAAATGCAAGTTAAAACCACAATGAGATATGATCTCACACCTGTTCGAATGGCTATAATCAACAAGACAAGGAATAACAAGTGCTGAAGAGGCTGTGGAGAAAAAGGAACCCTCATACACTGCTGGTGGGAATATAAATTGGTACAACCACTGTGGAAGGCAGTATGGAGATTCCTCAAAAAGCAGAAATGAAAATGCCATATGATCCAGCAATCCCTCTTCTGGGCATCTACCCAAAAAACTTGAAAACCTTAATTCACACATGTACTCCAGTGTTCGACGCAGCACGGTTTACAGTGACCAAGTCATGGAAACAACCAAAGTGTCCTTTGATAGATAACTGGATAAAGAAGTTGTGGTACATTTACACAGTGAAATAATACTCAGCGATAATAAAAGATGAAATACAGCCATTTTCAACAGCATAGACAGACCTTGAAAATATCTTATTAAGCGAAATAAGTCTGAAAAAATCAAGAATCATGACTTCACAGGTGAAATATAATTCTGAAAGTAACAAAGAAACAAAACTCATGGACATTGTTAATAGTTTAGTACTTACCTGAGGGTAACGGTGAGGGGTGAGGGAGGAGAGATAGAGCATCAAATATATGGTGTGGAAAGAGAACTGACTAGGTGGTGAGCACGTGGTGCAATACATAGACAATGTCATGTAGAATTGTACACCTGGAAATTGTAATTTTTACCAACCAATGTCACACCAATAATTTTAACAATTAAAAAAAATTCTAAAACTCTTAAGACTGTCAAGGAAAAAAGTACAGTGTAACAGTCAATATTCCATTAGAAAAATATTTGCAGTGCAAAGAGACATCTGACTGAATAGGACTAGATTTTTCTCTTCAAGGAATAGAGACAAAGTTCAAATTTGATAAATATGCCTACTACATATGTACCGTATTTTCCGGCGTATAAGACGACCGGGCATATAAGACGACCCCCTAATTTTACAGTTAAAACATAGGTTTAGGCCTATATTCGCTGTATAAGACTACAGCCTCGGAAGTGGGGGGTAGTCTTATACAGCGAATATAGGCCTAAACCTATGTTTTAACTGTAAAATTAGGGGGTCGTCTTATACGCCGGAAAATA
>PVKE010018586.1:0-29360 GCA_004027555.1 Craseonycteris thonglongyai | reverse complement strand
CACCAGCATTATGGACACACTCAATGGTTTGGTGTTTACCTGGAGAGGAGGGGGGTGGGGGGGAGGGAGAGTTGTGTGGGGAGAGGGGAGTGGGCACCCGATATATGGGGTTGCAGGGGGACCCGATTCTGGGAGCTGGGCACATAATGCGATGCATGGGTGATGTGATGTGGAGTTGTCCATTGGGAAACTGTCTGATTGTTACCAACCAATGTCACCCCATTGAATTTAACAATAAAATATAATAATATTAAAAAAAAAAAAAAGACTAAGACAGTTGGGTCAAAAAAAGAGAGAGAGAGAGAGAGAGAGAGAGAGAGAAAAGCCCATCTTCTAGGAAAAACCCCAGAGGAAAAACATACTCATCCCTAAGGCAAAAAAAAATCATCAAATACCTTAGGATCGGAATCCACTCCAAAAGAATATGAAAAATCTCTAGAAAAGGAACTAACAGATTTGGAAGCAAATAATCTTAAGTGAAACAGAATTCAGGATGAAAGACTTTCAGAGAGCTCAGTAAATGCTGGCAAAGCACCCAGACACAGTTAAATGAGCTCAGTAAGAAAATTTCTGATCAAAATGAATACTTTACCAATGAAAATGAGAAGTTAGAGAAGAACCAAAAGAAACTCTGAGAAATGAAAGGCATAATAGCAGAATTGAGAAAAGAACTAACCAGCATAGGAAACAGGGCGGACCAGCTGGAGGAAAGAATTAGTGACATCAAAGATATAAACATGGAATTTCCACAGATGGAAGAAGAAAGGGATATGAGAGTCAAGAGAAATGAAAGAGCTCTAAAAGAACTATCTCCATTAGAAAGAACAACATTAGAATAATAGGCATACCAGAAGGAAGTGAGTTGGAATTTTCTCAGAGCCTTTTAAAGCAGATAGATGAGAAATTTCCTAACCTATGGAAAGAACTAGAACCACAAATTCAAGAGGAAAACACAAGCACTAACTACATAGACCTTAGCAGATCTTCTCCAAGGCACACTGTTCTGAAGATGACAAAAACAAAAGACAAAGAAAGAATCCTCAAAGCTGCCGGTGGCGGGAGGGGGAGGGGGGCAGTGAGGGGAGATATATATATATATATATAACTTTCAAAGAAAAACCTATCAGACCATCATCAGATTTCTCAAAAGAAACTCTACAAGCCAGGAGGGAGTGGATGGAGCCCAATCTTCAAAATTTTAAAAGAGAGAAATTTTCAGCCAAGAATTAACTAGCCATCAAAATTAACCTTTTTATATGAAGGAGGAATTAAGGCCTTTTCAGATATATAGAAGCTGAGGGAATTCTCCAGCACATGGCCAGCATTCCAAAAATTACTGAAGGAGACTATTAGACCTGAATCAAGAAATCAAAATAAATGGAGAAAAATTGGAACAACAAAGAAATAAAAAGGAAGGAAGAAAATGATATAGGAAATCCTCATATATCAATCATCACCCTAAATGTAAATGGAATAAATTCACTAATAAAGGAACACAGAGTAGCAGATTGGATTAAATAACAAAATCCAACTATATGTCTATAAGAGACACACCTCAGTCACAAGGACAAACACAGGATCAAAGTGAAAGGGTGAAAAACATACTCCAAGCAAATGGCATTCAGAGAAAAGAGGGAGTGGCCATACTGATTTCTGATGATATAGACATAAGAATAAAAAGAGATAAGAGATAAAGATGGACATTTCATAACGACAAAAGGGAAAATACATCAAGAAAACATGACACTCATCAATATATATGACCTAATAAGGAAGCACCAAAATTTACAAAGCAATTACTAACAGATCTAATAAGAGAATTTGACAAAACCACAATTATAGCAGGGGATCTAAACACCCCCTTGATAACATTGGGCAGATCATCCAAGCAGAAAATAAATAAGACAATAGCAGCCTTAAATGATACATTTCAGCAACTGACATTTCTAGGATACTCCATCCTGCAACACAGGACTACACATTTTATTCTAGTACACAAGGTACATTTTCAAGGATAGACTATAACCTGGGACACAAATCCAGCCTCAGGAAATTCAAGAATATTCAAAACATACCAAATGTATTCTCAAACCACAAAGCTCTGAAACTAGAGATCAAGTGTAAAAGGAAAGCAGAAAAAAATCACATATATATGGAGATTGAACAACATGCTATTTAAAAATGACTGGGTCAAAGAAGAAATAAAACAAGAGATTAGAACATCTGTAAAATTGAATGACAATGAAAATATGACATACCAAAAGTACTGGGACACAGAGAAAGCAGTATTCAGAGGGAAATTTATATCATTAAAGGCCTATCTCAAGAAACAAGAAAATGTACATGTAAACATCCTAACATCCCATCTTAAAGAACTAGAAAAAGAAGAACAAAAGAACCCCAAATCCAGCAGAAGGAAAGAACTAATAAAAATTAAAGCAGAATTTAATAAAATTGAGACCAGAAAAACAACTGATAAAATTAATACAATAAAGGGCTGGTTCTTTGAAAAAAATCAATAAAATTGACAAACCACTGCCTAGGCTTACCAAAGGACAAAAAGAAAAATCACATATATTCAAAATTAGAAACAGGACAGAAATTATGACAGACACTACAGAAATACAAAAAATCATAAGAAATTATTATGAAAAACTTTATGCCACCGAATTTGACAATCTAGAGAAAATAGCCTAATTTCTAGAAACATATAAAGGGTTAGTTTATCTAGCCTGAACCAAGAAGAACTGGATAACCTAAATAGATCAGTCAATAGTACAGAACTTGAAACAACTATCCAAAACCTGCCCAAAGGCAAAAGTCCTGGACTAGATGGTTTTACCAATGAGTTTTATCAAACATTCAAGGATAACTAATGCCCATCCACCTAAGACAACTCCAAAAATTCAAGAGGAGGCAATACTCTCCAACTCATTCTATGAGGCCAACATTTCCTTTATACCAAACCTGGGAAGGACAATACCAAAAAAGAAACATTATAGACCAATTTCTCTGATGAACACTGATGCAAAAATCCTAAACAAAATATTAGCAAGCAGAATACAACAATGCACTAAAAAGATGAATCATCACGATCAAGTGGAATTTATCCCAGGGGCACAAGGATGGTTCAACATATGCAAATCAATCAATATAATTCAGCACATAAACAAAATACAGGATAAAAACCATATGATTATCTCAATTGATGAAGAAAAAGCATTTGACAAGATACAACACCCATTCATGATCAAAACACTGAATAAAATGGGAATTGAAGAAAAGCACTTCAATATAATAAAGGCCTTATATGACAAACCCTCAGCAAATATTAGAGTGAATGGGGAAAAGCTGAATCCTATTCTCCTAAAATCAGGAACAAGACAGGGATGTCCCTTGTCACCACTGCTATTCAACATAATGTTGGAAGTTCTAGCCAGAGCAATCAGGCAAGAGAAAGGAATAAAAGGTATTGAATTTGGAGAGAAGAGGTCAAATTGTCACTCTTTGCAGATGACATGATCCTTTATCTAGAAAACTCCAAAGACTCTATCAGAAATCTATTACAAACAATCTATTACAAACAAAATCTATTTACTGTATTTACAAATATAGTAAAGTTGCAGAATATAAAATTAATGTACAAAAAAATCAACTGCATTTTTATATGCCAACAATGCAACTTCAGAAAGAGAGATGAGAAAATCCATTCCCTTTGTCATTGCAAACAAAAAAATGAAATACCTAGGAATAAATCTAACAAAAAATATGAAAGACTTATACACCTAAAACTATAAGACATTTTTTAAAGAAATTGAAGAAGACAAAGAAATGGAAAGATATTCTGTGTTCATAAATTGGAAGAATCAACATAGTTAAAATGGCCATATTACCCAAAGCAATATACAGATTCAATGTTATTCCCATCAAAATTCCACAGACATTCTTTCAAGAAATAGATTTTTTTTTTTTAATCATCAAATTCGTATGGAACCACAAAAGATCCTGAACCACCAAAGCTGTCCTAAAAAAAAAGAATAAAGCTGGGGGCATCTCACTGCCTGACTTTAATCCGCACTACAAAGCCTCAGTAATCAAAACACCTTGGTGTTGGGAGAAAAACAGACACATAGACCAATGGAACAGAATTGAAAACCTAGAAATACACTCACAAATACATTAACAGATTATTTTCAACAAAGGAGTGAAAAATATAGAGTGGAGAAAAGAAAGTCTCTTCAGTAAATGTTGCTGGGAAAATTGGAAAACCATATGCAAAAGACTGAATGTGAACTGTGATCTGTCACCATACTGAAAATGAATTAAAGACCTCCAAATAAGACCCAAAACAATAAATTGCATAGAAGAAAACATTGGTACTAAATTTACAGACCTGGGATCCAGGGAGGACTTTATGAACCTGACCTCAATGGCAAGGAAAGTAAAAGAAAAAATAAATTAATGGAATTTTATCAAACTAAAAAGCTTCTGTACAGCAAAGGAAATTATCAACAAAGCAAAGAGGCAACCAACCAATTGAAAGAAAATATTTGCAAACAATGCCTCTGATAAGGCGTTAATATCTAAAATATATAAAGAACTTGTACAACTCAACAACAAAAAATCAAGCAATTCAATTAAAAAATGGGCAGAAGACCTAAACAGACATTCCTCTCATGAAGACATCCAAATGGCCAACAGATATTATTAAAAAATGCTCAACATTACTAACAATTAGGGAGATGCAAATAAAAACCACAATGAGATACCACCTCACCCCTGTTATAATGGCTATAATCAACAAGACAAGAAATAACAAGTGCTGGAGAGGCTGTGGAGAAAAAGGAACCCTCATACACTGCTGGTAGAAATGTAAATTAGTGCAACCACTATGGAAGGCAGTATGAAGATTCCTCAAAAAATTAGGAATGGAATTGCCATATGACCCAGCAATCCCTCCTCTGGGTATCTACCCAAAAAAACTTGAAAACCTTAATTTGTAAAGATACATGTACCCCAATGTTCATTGCAGCACTGTTCATGGTGGCTAAGTCGTGGGAACAACCAAAGAGTCCTCTGATAGATGCCTGAATAAAGAAGATGTGGTACATTTACACAATGAAATACTACTCAGCCATAAGAAAAGATGAAATACAGCCATTTGTGACAACATGGATGGACCTTGAAACCACTTTATTAAGCAAAATAAGTCAAAGTGAAAGAATCAAGTAGCATATGACCTCACTCATAGGTGGAATATAAAACTGAAAGTAACAAAGAAACAAAAACTCATGGACACAGTCAATAGTTTGGTGGTTACCCGAGGGTAAAGGGGAAGGTGGGTGAAAGACCAAGGCAGGGGGACACCAGATATGTGGTGATGGAGGGAGAGCTGATTCTGGGTGGTGAGCACATAATGCAATACATAGATGATGTAATGTAGAATTGTGCACCTGGAAACTATGTAATTGTTACCAACCAATGTCACCCCAATAAATTCAAACCCCAAAAAAGCGCATAATATATTTTTTGGCATCCTCTGTATACATTTCATAACATTTTAGGCCAAGAATATCTATTATTGTGACTACCTTCAGTGTCAAAGTAATTGGGGGGAGAATCAATAAAAGGAAGAGATAAAATGCATTTTTATTGAAAACAAAGATTCAGAGCAGATAAATAAGCAGGACCATGAATAAAGAGAATCCCAATTACTTTGAAAAATTAACCCATGATAGTAAAGAGCTGTCTTTGCACATTTAGAATAATCAATGATAATCTATGAACATTTACTCTGAGATAAAACATTTTTCTGTAATAGTTTATAAATGAATCAAAACAACAACAAAAAAGTCTCAAGTATATACAGATGTAAAAATGACCTTAACTTTGTCTTACAGGTTAGTGATTCAATTTAGGCCTTCAACTTAATTAGTATTTTAATATTCACACCCATTCCTTACCTTTAACATATGAAATTATGCACAGTTGGAAAAGAGAACTGATATACCAGTTACTCAAAATAATTTTCATCCAATACTACTTATAATACTACTATCTTTAAATATAGAGGTAAATTTTAAATATTCAAGTTTCACATTAGACAGTTTTAAATGTTTTTTTATAATAATAAAAATTTTCTCATGAGCCAGTATTCTCAGTCCATTCATAAACAATCCTTTTGGTATGAGTTAATTTATTTGCAGAATAATGTTTATTGGGTAGCTGATATATTTAAGAGCAATTTTCTTAATTTTCTTCAGCTATCATTACTGGAGTCCTACTAAATATATCTCAAAATTTTTTAACATTTTAAAACTACTTTGTAATAATTTTTAATAATTAGCTATTGGGGAAACTGATGGGCTCAGCAGGTTAAGTGCTCGCTTTGCAGGCTGGGGACCGAGGATCAAATTCTGGCCCAGGCCTGTGGGAACCCATATGGTGAACTGGGGTGTGTTTCCCATGCGGGAGGCCCCCAGTTCAGTTCTCGCCCCCCAGTTTGGCCTCCAGCTTGAGGGGGCCTGCCTCCCATGTGAGAGGCCCTCAGCCCAATTCTCACCCTGCACGGCCCCTGCCCAACTGTATGGAACGAAATCATGTTGAAAACTGATGACATACAACTATGGAGACTGCTCTGGGTCCTCCCCCTTTTCTCTGTCTTTCTCTGTCTCTGTCAAGAACAATAAAAAATAAATCTTAAAAAAATTAACTATGTGTAATTCAATTATCTCTTATGACAATGAAGAATGAATGGTGCATTAAAGCAGTAAATTATGCCATAAAATATTCATATTATAATATCATGGTGATAGAGTAGAACATTTTCCATTTTAGAATACCAACACCTAAACGTTTTCATTTGTTCTTTAAACAATGCTACCCAACATTTTTAACCCTTTCAAACTGTGCCCATTCCATTATCTAAACACCATTTTTCTGTTTGTTATAATTTTAACGGATATTGCAACAATTATTTAAACAGCAAATTTTAAACAACTATATTAAGTATTTAGTTACAGAATTTAAAAACTAGGAATGCTCTCAGAGAAATATTACTCCAAGTGCTCCTTTGAGAGAAAATGAGGACCCTGTGCAGGAGTGTAAATTGAATTCACTATTTCCTTAATCAACAAAGTCTTGCTAACTAAAAACAAAAACAACTTTAGCCAAGCTAAATAGCACTCTGTTGCTTTAGTTGACTTACACTCTGATATGAGCTCTCAATGTCCTCAAGGACTTGTAGTAAAGTTGGTGGACCACCAGGCAGATTACCTGGTTTTGTGGGTCTCAACCCTGGCTCCATAAGAGAATGATCTTGGAAACTTTAGAAAATCTGAACACCTGGGATTCACCTTCAGAGATTTTGATCGAATTGGTTTTGGTTAGGATTAAGTATTTCTGCTACTCTGGGCCCATCCCATTTTTCAAATGAGAACACTGAGGCTTAGAGAATGGAACAACTTACTCTCAAGTTCATGAGAGCTGAGAATCAAAGAACTTACGTACCTTCAACATTACCTTTAGCCCTGGGGAAAGAACAGCAATATCTCATTCATAGGCCGTTCCACTCAAATGAAACACCTGCTCTTTAGAAATTGTTTTAAAAATATGTTGTATTCCTCCCAAAATTAAACCCTGCAAGTGCACATATGGGTGTTCATGTGTGTATGATATCCCTGTTAAAATATCCAAAATGAGAGGTTTTCATTCACTTTTCTCATTTTTCCACACTTCATTTACTGGATGGTAAATAAAACAATGTTGTCAGTTTCATGTGGAAGAATAGAGAGCAAAAGCGCCTCAGAAAAAATAAAATTCCCTAGACTGAGTACAACAACCATAAAAGGGAAAATGATGTTATTTGTGGGAAAAACTCTTCGATACTTATTCAAATGACTTTTTTTAAGACAGTGGATTACCAACCAACGTCACCCCAATAAATTTAACAATGAGAAAATCAATAAATAAAAACAGAAAATTATTTTCTTCACCTAGCAAAGTCTTTTGTAAGTAAACCAAAAAGATTAAACAAACTGATGTGGACAAAGCCCCGTATCACTGCTTGCAATTAAGCCTCTGCTTCTGTCCATCTTCCTTGCTCCCTGCCCTTTACTCCTCTGCTTCTGCAGATGCTGCTCATTTCCTGCACCTGTGGCCTTGGCCTCTCCCCGCGCCTGCGCTCTCCTGGCGCCTGCATCTGCCAAACCTAGATATATGACTGTGGAAAAGAGAACTTACCATAGAAAATAACTAAGTGAAATTCTGCCTATATATGCCTGAAACTCCCTGCAGTCGGGGCTCAGATTTTGGAATAACACTCCTCTGAGCCCACCGGTATAAATAAAGTTTTGTGACTCCTATCTCCCAAGTGCCACTTGGTTTCTTTGTTGGATGAACTGTAGCAAAACAAAAAAAAATGTGTAGTGCCCAGATCTGAAGGAGATTCGGGCCCAGTAGGCTTCTTCACCCGGACCTCAGAGTTGGCTCAGAAACAGCTTTGTAGGACTCTGAACTTCCCTGGTGCACTACTGAGAAATCACTGCCCAGAGATTACCTCACAGCTGGGAGTTTCAATCTGAAATTCTGACAGGAAAATCACTTGCCTAGTGTAGAGACATCTGAATGGTCTACTCAAACTACCGTAGTTAGTCTCAGTTGTTATCCTCTATTGTTTGGCCCTTCAAAGAAATCTTATTAGACCTGGCAAAGTGGAAGGGAGGTAACAGTTAATGCTACAAAATATCCAGATAAAATCTAAGGCAGTATTTTTTAACATTTTAAAAACTTATGTCCTAGTCTGATAAACATTAAAAAAGAATTTTGCCACCCTTCTCAATTGATGATGAGTAACTTTTCATCCCTACCAGTTAACTGAACTTTACTCCTGTGGATTGTATAATATTACAAAACATGGTCTTTCTATTTTCATTTTCCCAGTCTAAAATTATTATGCTGTCATGTTAAAAATGCTTTTTCTAACCATGTCACCACCTATCTTAATCTACCTCTAGGATACGATTCTAGTTGAGAGAGAATGATCTAAGTTCTATACACTGAATTCTCATTCAAAGTTTGAAAATTATGCCTCTTCCCTGTAATTTTCAAAGATATGAGGAGGGAACCCAATAAAACCCAGAATTTATTTATAAAAAACTGTCTCTATTCTTCTTACATGTTTAAACTTTAGTCACCTTCAAAGTACTCTGTTTGATGCAATACACCTATCAAGATGCTATTTCCACTGTTCAAAACAGATTTTTTTAATATTTTTTAATATTTATTTTATTGTTTTTGACAGAGAGACAGAGACAGACAGAGAGAAGGGGGAGAGCCCACAGTAGTCTGCATAGTTGAACTTCATCAGTTTCAATGGGTTTCATTCCACACAGGTGGGCGGGGACCACACAGGGTAGGAACTAGTCTGGGAGCCTCCTGCATGGGAGACACGACCCCTCAAGCCAGGGGCCAAGCCAGGGGGTGAGAACCAAACTGGAGGCCTCCTGCATGGAAAGCGCACCTCCGTTCAGCATATGCGTCCGCATGAGCCAGGGCTGGGATATGATCCTCAGTCCCCAGGGCTGCAAAGCAAGCACTTAACCTGTTGAGCCATCCCAGCTTCCCCTAAAATATATTTATGTTATTGGTTAAGAAAAGGTGAGAGAGAGAGAAAGGGGGAGGACCCAGAGCAGTTCTCCATAGTTGTACATAGTTTCATTCCACACAGGTGGATGTGGGGCCATGTGGTAAGAACCAAACTGGGGGCCTCCCGCATGGAAGGGGAGAACCTTTGCCACCATCCCAACAGTTACCAGTTGTGCTATAGTTCAGCATATAGGGTTTGAATGGGCAGGGGCCAGGAATCAATCCCTATTTCACGATTGCAAGGCAAGCACTCAATCGCTGAGCCATTCCCCTCAAAACAGTCTTTGAATTCATCAATTTCAATACCTTCTAGTGCTTCTGCCATTTTTTTGTTTCACCTCTTCCACATTGGCAAAACATTTCCCTATGAGGACTTTTTTCATCAGAGGAAACAAAAAGTTGTCACTTGAGGTGAGATCACATGAATAGGGAGGGTGGGACATGGGGGTCATGCAGTTTTGGGTCAAAAACTGCTGAACACTCAGCGCAATGTGGGCAGGTGTGTTGTCATGCTATACACCATTCATGCCAATCACCCATCATGAAATGGGCAAATACATCAAGAGTCTCAAAAGAAATTCAATTAAGCCAAATACATCTTTTCCTAACAACTCCAGATGGGCTCCTAGAATCTAGCAGGAGAAGCCTATACTATAAGGGGACCACCCTCCAGAAGATAATTCAGGTTTTTGAGGGGTCCTCCCTTATAGTGTCTACTGTATTCTTCCTTCCTACTGATCAGTAATAAAGTGATTCAATCATAGTGCTTCTCTTACAAATCTCCAAGATACTGAGTAAGTTACAGCATCACGCAATTGTGCTTATTTGATAAAAGAACGTGGACACTAAATAAACGGTGTCGAAGCAGCTCATGAGAATAAATACTAGTTAGAATTCCAGTTGAAAAGAAAGTGTTAACACAGGGAGTGTACAGTGCTTGAAAATTGACATTGGCATTCCAATGGTTTTCCATAACCAAAAAGTCTATACTGCTCTCAACTAGTATTAGTAAGTGGCCTATCTCATCTTCACAGTTGATAAAAATGTAAAGAAAAATGTTTCTACACATGGGTCAGTTTATTTCAGACTATTATCAATGTCTATAACATTGTTATGAAGGGTTCATTATGATTACTATAAATTAGAAAAATAAGTTGATTTTAAGTTTCACAATGAAAATCAGCAAATTAATGAGTTCCATTAAATTTCAGGATATATTAGTCAAGAGTTTTCTGATCTTAATACCTAATTTTTTCCTCTTCAGCTGACCCTAGTTTTCTATTGCTATTCATCCAGAGGCTGTAACACAGGTTTCACATATCTAAAGCTGCCAAATACAGTAGACTCTCTGTTAAAAAGAATGCAAGCAACTGGAACTCTCAAGTAACAGACAAATTTTTTTGCTGGTTGCTTGAGTTTCAGTTAACAATGAGTCTACTGTCTTACATGTATCTGGCATCTATCAATCCCCATGGGTGCTGGTTAACTGAGAGTCTACTGTATCCCCTAAACTCCACCCCTGAAATGCCAATGAAGTTAGGGCACACCATTTAAACCTCAGAACTGATGACATGAAAGGATACATCAAAAATAGTATTTATGAAATTTGACAATATGCTTGTTTTTTATTTAATATTATTCTTTATTTAACAAATACTGCAACCAAATCATAAATTTTAAATAAATTTTTGTAAAATGCTTAGAATATCTGTTTTAATAATGTAAAAATCTCACCTCCTCAAATAATGGCATTAAAATAATTTACTAACATTTACTTAACTTCTATAAATCATTACAGTGCTGTGTGACCAATTCACATAATTCACGCAATTCCTGACCTCAGGCAAAAGAAAAGTTGTGTGAAAAGTACAGTCCTAAAATATTTTTATAAAAGCTGAACGCTAAAGCATGCTTTCAAAACAACTACAAGTATTCCTTATTAGAAGACAAGAACATATGTCACTGAAAGTCAAGGCCAATATACAACTGTGGCTTCACTGGGAGCTATATAAGTAATTGGAATTTAATGAACATGTCTAGTTGCTATAGAGCTGTATGTCTTAATTATATCAGCGCATCTGCTATGGATACCAGTACCTGGAAAAAATTATTTTCTTCAAAAATACCAAACTATTCTTAATAAAATATGCAATTGTAATCTGTTGACTCCCTTTCGTAAAAGAGGATAAGAACACACATTTCAAACATAGTATCTCTTAAATCATAAAGACAGCCTTATCTCTACAAGTCCACCTTGCTGTAACTTCAAGAAACACATACAATAAACAAGGGAAACTTTTTCCAGAGACTTTATGAAACGTTAGCCCAATTTTAAGAGTTGAGGTGGAGTAAATTGTGGTGAATTCTCAGTGAACTCAGACAACCTTTCTGAATGAACTCATCTTAAATCATTCAGGAAAAATATATGTACAGCAAAGTTTCTTCAAGAGAAAAATGGATTTTAAAATGCAAGTTTTCAACATGAAATAATATATAAATAAATGTGGTATTAAAATATGATAACAGAAATATTTTACAAAGACATCTCTGCCATTTCTTAAGCTATTGTCTCTTAATCCAAATTTACCCTACTATACTGTGCTTTGTGATAATGGATCTAGGCTTTTGCAAACTGTATTTGCTCATTCAACTCCCCAACATCTATGTCACAAATTCCCTACATTAAATTCCCTCTGTTGAAATGCACAGTGAATTTCTATTTTAGTGACTGAATCCTGGCTGACAGTCTCTACTGTAATATTTGTAGCTATTAGTATTTAACCTTGGGTAATTATCTTAACTGCAAAATATATCTTTTAATTATTAAAATACACATTAAGTATGATCGGCACACTATAGGGGCATCTACTACATAATTTCTCAAAATTCAAAATTATATCTTTCCTATGATAATTCAATCACAGATATATACAAAAGTATACTTCAAACAATATTAAGATAAAACTTAGCAATTATCAGCTTTAGAATGGACCTTAGAAGCCAAATAATATAATCTGGTATCCAAAAAGGTCTTATTTCAATGGCAATGCTAGCCATTTTATTGAGAACCTAATAGAACATGTGCTGGATATTTTTCCTTTTCTTAATCCTAACAGCAATCCTATGAGATACATTTTATTATACTTGTTTCATAGTTAAGGAAATTTAATGTTAAGTATCTTGCCCAAGGTCACAACAGTTCCTAAGTGGCACAGAATTCAAACCCAGATCTGCTTTAGTCTAAAAAAAAAGGATAACAAATCTGTCCACTTCACTATTAATCTTGACAAGAATCTGTAAAACAAATGCCACCAAAAGCCTTTATGACAATGCTCTCTTCACTGTTAATATCAGCTGCTCTCATATTAGGCTGAAAACTGTCTCCCTGTATCTTCTATATCCATTAGCCCAAATTTTGCCCTTTCTCTATACACAGAACTAATTTCATTAATGCCTTCTAATGACAGCTCTTTAGATATTAAAGACTTAATATGTCTTCCTTTTGTCCTAGCTTCCCCTTCCTCCAATTTCTTCAATAGTTCTTCCTCACTTAGCTTCTCTACAATGAATAGGTTCCAATAGTATGACCCCCAAGAGATACATTTAAATCAAAATCCTGAAAACTGATCATGTTCTAAGTATAGGAAAAAGCTCACTGGTTGGAAAACAAACAAAAACCAAAAACCAGTATCGTGAACGAATACCTTAAACAATCATCCTCAGTGTTACATTTGGAATTTTATATATCAAATTTTCTTACAGACATGAACAGGACCCTCATTCATTTATCCCACTCAAATCTGACATTACAAGTTTTCATCCCATTTCAGATAACCTTCTTTCTACCACTTCACAAATAACTCATAAGGTACAACTCTTCCAACATTCACTTACACAAGCAAACTTTAGATCCTTCTCAAGGTAAAGTTCCACATAACTGTAGTTTAACAATTTAACGTGTGTAACAGTGTTACAATTTTTATTTGATTCTTACTTTTCTTGTGTGTCCCACTGATGAAGTTTTTTAATGTTATACCCCTCACCTCAGTTTTCTTACAGCCCTGCATTTTTTATTGCAGAATTTTGCCTAGCACAGTGATTTTTAAGAACACATATGTTAAATTACAGCAAAACTGTCTGTACTTTCATAACAATGTATGAGGATGTCTGTTGTCCCATACCCATTAAAACAGTATATTGGAAATATTTTAAATCTTATTCATATGACAGGTAAAGAGATGCTTTAGGGTTAACTTATATTTTAATTGTAGTTTTATTATGAAGAAAAATTCTCTTTAAGAATAAAAATATCCATTTTTCCACTTAATAAAATTAGTAAATTGCCTGTCAAATTAAAATAACCTCTGCCAAAACAGACCTACTCACTTCAGCCAGTCTACTGCTTTTCTTTTTTATCTCCCAAAATAATCTGGGGAGTCCTGTGCCAAAGCAGTCTACCTGCTCCCTCCATACATATAAATTATTTCAAAGTACAAACCTGTTATCTACAAACGTTCTATGCTCCTTAAAGATTTATTTGTATTGTTTTTGACAGAGAGAGAGAGAGAAGGAGGAGGTTCCCAGAGCAGTCTCCATAGTTAACCAGGAGCCTCCCACCTGGGGGAACTGAACCAGGGACCTCCCATATAGGTTTGCCCTGGTTAGAACAGAACTGTGGGCACCCCACAGTTCAGCATATGGGTCTGCATGAGCTAGGGCTGAGATTCAATCCTTGGATGCCGGGGCTGCAAGGTGAGCACGCAACCTGCTGATTCATCTCAGCATCCCCCTGTTCTAACTATCTAGAACACCACATATTATAAGAAGCAAAACATCATTTTCTAATTGGTATAAAATAAATGAGAACAAAATTATTGGTTGGAACAGAGTTGGTAGATCTGTGATCTCATTTGTATGAAAATAATATTGTCAGCTACCAACTATCAGATAAGCTTTATTTAATTTTTGTTTCAAAAATATGAATATGACAAGCAAGCTGAGTACTCTATCTTAAAAGGCTACTGTTCTTCATTATTTCAAAAAGGGATTCATTGAAGATGAAACTTTTGTAGAAAATGCAACTTTCGAAAAGAGGAATCAATATCATGTGTTCTCTGAACAACAGCTAAACTGCATCCTTCTCACAAACTAAAAACAAAAATTTGAGGAACAGGGAGAAGGGGCATATCTGGAGGGCTGGTAGGATGGGCCTATATCCCACCATATCATTGTATGTAATAAAAGAACATGATACTAAAGACAAATCAGTGGAAATCTTCAGGTAAACACTCTTCACTAAATCCCTTAAATTACCCCTTAACTAACTTCCTAGCCAGTGTCCTGAATGGAGAAAATATAATCCTAAATGGGAGGAAAGGTACAGCTACGATCCAAAGAAAGCTGATATTAAAGATGGGGAAAATGACCCTTGGTTGTACCTTCACAGAATAATGCACAAAACTATTTATGGTCAGGGGATACAGGGATACGTCAGCGGGTTGAGTGCTCCCTTTGCAGCCCCGGGGTCTAATGATCAAATCCCAGCCCTGTCTCGTGTGGACCCATGTGCTAAAGTAGGGTGTGGCCCCAGTTTGGTTCTCACTGGGGCTAGCTTCCCATGGGGGAGGCCCCTGTGGGTTCCTGCCCTGTGCGGCCATGTCCCACCCACCTGTGTGGAATGAAACTAAGTCAAAAGCTGTATAGAGACTGCTCTGCACCCTCCCCCTTCTCTGTCTCTCTGCCAAAAATAAAACAAATCTTTTTTAAAAAATTAAAAAAAAAACTGTTTATGGTCATGCTTCACTTGGATGAAGGCTAAAAGATCTTGTTATGTTCTCCCTGTGATAATATGATATATATATTCGGTCTTCACCCCAGTTCCTGGCCAGAGCTCCTAAAACTTCTGTTAATTCCTTTGTTACAATGTTTGGTCTTTTGTCCCCTATTTCTGAAATACAGGCGTAAAAGTAGAAAGATTGTCTTATCCCTTTTAACCACATATAAATTTATGTTAATAAGGTGGCCTTTGGAAAGCTCCTAGATAACCTCAGGATGAGGGTTGCTTGTCAAAGAAACTAAAAATGTGATTAGAGGGTTGGAAGCTTCAGCCCACACTCCGCTAGGAAAAAGGAGAGGGATCTGAAGGTTGAGTTAGTCACCAAAGGCCAATGATTTAATTAATGATGTTTACATATTGAAGTGTGTCCATTCCAAACAAACAAACAAATCGCTAACTAAAGGCGTTCTGGAGAGCTGCAGGATTGCTGAATACATTGGGGTGCGGAGGGTGACACACCTGGAGACGTGGAAGCTCCACATTCCTTCCTCCAAACATTGCCCTATGCATCTCTCACATCTGGCTGTTCCTAAATTGTATCTTTTTATAATCATCTGTAATCTAGTAAGTATACCTTTTTCTGAGTTCTATGAGCCATTCTAGCAAATTATCTGAGGTGGGGTTGTGGGATCCTTCAATTTCTGGCTAGTTGGTCAGAATCACAACTGCACCTGCAATTGGCGTGTGAATGAGGGTGGGGGTCAGACTTGTGAGACTGAGCCCTTACCCTGTCAGGTCATGTGCTAACTCCCGGTAATTAGTACCATAACTGAATTGTACAACACCCAGTTGGTATCGGGAGGTTAGAAAATCAGATGGTGAGGTAAAAACTCAACACAACTGGTATTTGTAGTGCAGTAGAGTTACAGAAAGCAGAAGGGTTGTCCCCTTACACTCCCCAGATTCATGTTAGTCCTAATCTCCAGGATCTCAGAAAGTGACTGGATTTGGAGATAGGGTCTTTAAAGAGGTAATTACCATAAAATGAAGACAAATTGTTCTTATTTAGTAAAATATCCCCAGAATAAAATTTAGCAAAACTATTGTCACATAATAAAAAAACTCAAAATAACACCTACACCCTACTCCCAGAATTAAGCTACACAAAATAAAGGAAGATATCCTCTGTGGTAATAGAAAAAAGAATTTTAAGGATATTTAAATTGACTTATACAATCTCCCCGCCTGCCTGGCTTCCATTATTAGTATACTTATGAGCAAACTAATCAATTTCTATGAGAGTCAGAAAAAGTTTTTATTGTTGACAGCACAAAACCACACACTGTAGAGCAGATGCTGTCATCAAAATGTAGTATTCAGTTTCTCTGGTTTGAAATTAAGTGAAGTACTTGTTTAAAAATGTTTTTTCATTAGAATGTACAATGATCATTTTAAATTCTATCTGCTATAATAGGACATTTCTAAAACACAGCAATCTGGACTATGCCGTAAACTCTATTGTACTTGAACAGATGGAAATCATAAAGTGATATTTAGCTACAGATTTCCTGTCATATAGTTTTGCAAACTGAAAAAGGAGAAATCAACATTTGCAATCAACTAAAACCAACATACCATCTAGTATGCTAAAATGATGCTAATGTGACAAAAGAATATAAATGCCTTCAATTTAATTTACTGTGGCTCTCAGGGAAAAACAAAATATTAAAGTGACAGCTCACGAAGTAAAGACTGTGATGAGCGGGGACAGGCCTCAAGAGAGGAATGATATGTAAGATATCTACCACAGACATGGCTGGCATTGCACATACTAATCTTAACCGATCAAGTGTATATATTCTAGTAAACTTACCATTTTATGGTTAAGTAATATCCAAGGGTATTAAAAAATATCCTTTCGGGGAAGGCAGGATGGCTCAGTGGGTTAAGCGCTCACTTTGCAGCCCAGGGGACCAAGGATCGAATCCCGGCCCCGGCCCGTGCGGAACCATATGCTGAACTGGGGAGCTCCCCCAGTTCAGTTCCCTCTCTGTCTCTGTATCACTCTCTCTCTCTCTCTCTCTCTGTCAAAAACAATTAATTAATTAATTTAATTTAATTAAAAAATATATATATCCTTTGAAGTTTTGAGTCTTAATTTACTCATATAAAAAATTAGGTGATGATATTTGCAACTTACTGCTTTAAATTACTAAGGAAATTAATACATTTGTGCAGAATACTAAATACTGAAAAGCAAATTTAATTCCATGGAGGGTTTTTTAAAACTCATTAGTAGATGGATGTCTAACACATTAACCATATGACATGAGGTCACATTGCTGATGTCAAAAATTCTGAGTTTTTAATTTCTATTTTGAAAATCATAGTCATCCAAACTAATATTATTGTGAAATATATCCCACACTCATGCACTCATGTGCTGAAGAATGCAATCTAAAAAATGCATCTTAATTAGTAATTTATATGTATTAGACTCCATGCAATTTATAAACACATAGTGTTTCAGTCAAGGTCCAATCAAGAATTAGAAACCACCCAGCAATTTGAACAAAGAAAGTTTAATACAAAGAATTATTAACTACACAGAGTATTGGAATAATGAGAGATTGACAACTAAGAAATAAAGAAAACTCTAAAGAATATAAAAAAAGAACATAAATGAGCAATTGCTACCCACCACCCCAAGGACTGCAATAGAGCGAACAAGAAAGAATCTCATATCCCATGTCTGACTAAGATCCAGATATTGTTGGGCAGGTCACAGCCATGGCTCACAGGATAGCAGAGACGTTGCAGTGGTGCCACACTAGCAGAACCTGATGGAAATCTATCCTCTGGGGTGTTAAGGCAAAACGTCCAGTGGGAGGTATCTTGTAGGAAGAAATGCGTTATGAAACCACTGGAAGAAGCTGCTGGTTACCATACACTGCAGAAGCTGGACACTGCTGCTGCTGGTGCTACAGGCAGCAGAATTCTCCACTACAAAACCGTCTGGTGTGTGGAGGTGGGAGAGGTACAGGGTGTAGGAGAAAGCTCCTGGTTGTAGAGTGTTGCTGACCATTGTGTACTGGAGAAACTAGAGGAGATGCAAGCACTCCAGAACCTTGAAAGCAAGTCACTTCCTCCTTTAGTGGGACCGTTCTAGCACCATCAACTAATAAAGCTTTGACACTGTGTCAACTGACAAAGAAAAACCATATAAGGTTCACTTCATGTTTTCCAAAGCAGCCAAGGAAGGGCCAATATGGATTTTAGAGGTAACAAATTGACGAGTGAAACTCTTGGCTAGAATGCCAAACCTCTATACATTTTAAGCTAAAAATAAAGATATAAGTGAATGAGTCAAGGGCAGAAAAATCTTAGATCAAGCTTGTTCAACCTATAGCCTGCATGTAGCCCAGGACAGCTTTAAATGGGGCCCAACACTAATTTGTAAACTTTCTTAAAACATTATGAGATTTTTTTTTTGCAATATTTTTTAGCCCATCAGCTATCACTAGTGTTAGTGTATTTTACGTGTGACCCAAGACAAGTCTTCCAATGTAGCCTAGGGAAGCCAAATGATTGGACACCCCTGTGCTAGATAAAATTCCTTCCTTGAACTTCAGTTTCTCTAATTTAATAATGAAGAAACAACCATTCACAAGACTCATTTAAGGGGGCAGAGAAATAAAACACAAAATTTGAAGATTCTGATTTGGGGGCCTGTTTTTCCTCTGAAGCTTAAGCTAAGCCTGAGGAAAGGACACACTTGTAAAATAAAACAGAAACAAACACATGCACCTTATATCTAGTTACTGTGCAAATAAGTGTCCTACCAAGTCTCCCCTTGTTGCAACCCAACCCTTGCTACCATGCCTACCAAGCATTGCCAAGTGTGAGTAGCTAATACTTAAGATTATTTTTTCTTGACAAGTAGGTACCACACATTGGTTAAACTGTAGTAAACAATAAAAGTGAAAAAAATGGGCATTTGAAAAAAATAAAAACAAAAAAGAGGGCTACTAGACACACACTTTGCTCTTCGTTCCCTTCACTCTTGATTTTGGAGCCTTGGCCTTGAAGCCTTATTCACTCCCATGTTGATGACTAAGTCTTTATCTCTAGGCTAACTTCTTTCCTAAATTCCAGGCTCTTAAATACAGCATACCATATGAAATGACCAAGTACCTAAAAAATGTGACAAAAATTGACAACCCTCCCCAAAAAGAAAATAAACCTGAAAACAACAACAAAACCAATAACCATGAAAGAAACTAAACTGGTAGGCAAAATTCTCTATTGTCTTTACACCAACACATACCTTGTCTCAAAAGGCATCAGATCCAGATCATCAACAGTGAGTTTTACCAACTTTTTTAAAGAGTCAAATTATAAAGGAAGAATAAGTGCCATTTTATGAAGCATTTTATACCTTATACCAATTTCAATAGTGAACCTGGACACATATAGTACAATAAAAGAACTTTATAGACCAATATACCTTACGAGCACAGATGTAAAAATTCTAAGTGTTAGCAAATCAAGTGTTAATAATAATAATGACAATAATAGTATATAAAGACTAGGAAGGGTTTACAATAACCAAGACTTAGAAACAACCTCAGTGCTGATGGATAAAGAAAATGTGGCGTATATTTTTATAATGGACTATTATTATCCAGCCACACAAAACAAGAAAATCCTGACACTGTGACAGCATGGATGGACCTTGAAGCACTATGCTAAGTGAAACAAGTCAGACAGAGAAAGACAAATAAATACCATGTGGTCTCACTTATATGTGGAACCTAAAAAACAAACAAACAAACAAAAAAACCTCATAGAAACAGAGAACAAATTGGTAGTTGCCAGAGGTGGGAATATGGGGTGAGAAAAATGGGTAAAGTGTCAAAAGGTACAAACTTCCACCAATAAGATAAATAAGTTCTGAGAACATAAAGTACAGTATGGTGACCATAGTTAACAATATTGTATATCTGAAAATTTCTAAAAGAGTAAATCTTAAAACTTCTTCTCATCAAGAGGAAAAAAACTGTAAATTGTGAGATGATGAATTTTAACTTATTGTGGTCATCAATTTATACATGTATCAAATCATTATGCTATATACCTTAAACTAATACAATGTTATATGTCAATTATATCTCAATAAAACTGGGGGGAAAAAGACTAAGGAGGGTTTAATCCTAGGAAGGTGGGACAGTCTATTAATTTAAATATATAACGTATTATATTAACAAATTAAAGAAAAAAGACAAATTACCTTTTCAATGCACACCAGGTTAGTTTATCTAAAATCAAACTTTGTAGCTTCAACTTCAATTTTATTCCTCTTCCTGTTTTAGGTCATCATACACACACAAAAATTTTTATATTGTGGCTTATGATTGTGAACTTTTCCCTTGTTCTCAGTTTTCTCTCATCCAATTCCTCATGATTATATCTCCACAGTGCCTCTGTTACTAGACTAGAAATACAACTTTCTACTTGATTCTTTGCCCCTCAAACAGACCCTAGTCATGTCAAGCCCAGCATGAAGAGTCTACTAATGTGTTTGTCTGCCTCAAGTTTCTTTACTTTTAGGTACTGAATGTTTTCCTATACTTTCTCCCTTCCCAAAGAGAAAGCTTATTTTAAGAAGACATCTGCAATTAGGTTCATAAAAGAAATTTTTAAAAATGAATGAGAAAAAGAAAGAAACTTTGTCAAGCTTATGGGCCAATATACCTGCCATAATTGTAAAGCTTCCAAGTACCCAAGGCAAAAAAGAAAATTCGATCTTTTACAGAAATCTTCATTATGAAAACTGAGGAAATAGCTCATTTCCTAAAAGAAGACAAAGATTCCCCCCAAATTAAACTCTTAAAAACTTTTTATATATGAAATTATATAATACAACAAACAATGTCAGCAACAACAGTTTTCCAGTAAACAGAAAGAAAATTCAGAGCTGGTTCTTTCAAAGAATTTCAAGTAAGTGGAAAGTATAAAACTGAGGTACAGCTCAGTAATTTTATAGAACACCAGGGTGATTTGGTCCAAGTATATGTTCTCCTATTAACCCAGATGGATCTCAAGGGAGAATTTAGAGTGCCTAGTGGGAAGGATGGGTTGCCTGTTCTGTAGACAAAACGTTTCTAATTATACTCTTTTGAGCCTGAGGAGCTTTCCCAGAATGTTAAAAAGGTCCGGTTGGTATAGGGCAAAAAATGAGCGAGGACAAGGTAGAATTCTAATCTTCATAAATCAGAGCCACTCTACTTTTACGTTTGTATACAGGCATTTAAGCTATAAGGTGTTACATGAGCTCCTAGGAAAAATACCCTGTGTTCTTCAAAGTCATGCACTATAAATAACAGGCCTTAGGAGGAAAAACAGAGTTAGTGCAGACCACTCAAACTCTATGCAATTTGAACCAGAGAAATAACAGACATAAAAACAACTCTAATAAATAAAGACATGTTATGATCCTAATAAATAATTACTATAAATATAGATCATTATTTTAAAAATAGAAGTGCAGAGAGCTTGACAGAAGGGGATATAAGAGGCAGCTGAGATATGGATAAAAGGGCAATGTGAATAAAAATTGTGGAGCACAGAGAATAAACACTTCTAAGATAGAGCATGTGGCCAAACAGAAGTAAACGGCAGAATGTGGTGTGAAAAGGCTGCAGGCATTCAGATTCAACATTCAGTTTACTCTCTGTTTTGCATTCAACTGGTATAACTTGAAGGTGCTAGGAAATCACTATAAACCAAGTATACTTCCATATTATACTGGCCTGCTGACTGTGTTTCTGTAACATTTTACGTGAAAAAAAAAAATCTGAAATGAGGGAGAAGGAAGGTAGGGAGAAAGAAAAGATGACAAAGAGGGAAAGAGAAAGAGAAATGAATTACTTAATTAACTGATAAATGTGGAAAATAATTTAATTATACTATTTTTCCTAAAACTGACTTCTCCCACTCAGGTTTCTAATGGGAGGTGAAGAGGTAATGGCCTCAAGATTAAATACCACTGATGAAAAACTAAGTAAGATTCCCAGAAGCTATGCCATTCTGTTTCTAACTGGATCTATCCAGAGTGGGCTGGCACATTTGGCTTTAAACGCTAAGTTAAATGAAGTTATAACTAGGAAAACCTTCATTTTCATAGAAAAAAAAGAGCTCAATTACTTTTCATTGGCTTCAATTGCCTCAATTACAGAATTCAAAACTGTATCACTCCTTAGCAGGCAATTTAACCTCAAATAAGATCAGCCATTTCCTTCCAAATGCCCATCTAGAAAACATCTAACAACAAAAAAAAAAATGCTACCAAAAAAGGTACTGCTGAGTAAAGTCAGGTTATAAAGCTATTCCAAATTTTCATTTTGTGAAATGAATGCTGACGATGACAGAAAAATCTATTATTTATATACAAGCGCCAGTAAAAAGGTGAAATACTGATAGTGAAGTAAGCCTCAGACGAAGAAAATAAACGTGGAAAACTTCTAAGCATTATTGGCAGTTTCTATTCTCTAAAAGTACTGCAAGACAATATTGTGAAGAGGTGTGAATCAAATAGATATAAATAAATGCAGTGCACATATACTGAAGGAACACTTTGATAATTATATGTTACTATGCAGATAGAAAAAATGAATTGAAAGGAAGCCAAGATGGCTCAGTGGGTTAAGTGTTCGCTTTGCAGCCCTGGGGACCAAGTATCAAATCCTGGCCCTGGCCCATGTGGACCCATATGCTGAACTGGGGTATGTTTCCCATGCAGGAGGCTCCCAGTTCGGTTCTTGCCCCCTGCCTGGTTCAGCCCCCGGCTTGAGGGTGCATGCCTCCAAGAAAAAATGAATTGAGCCAGAATTCAAGTTAACCTTCCTCAGCCACTAAAAAACATAAATAAACCCTTATGTCCTAGGTATGCCAATCGCATTTCCAAAATCATGTATAAAGAAGAAAGTTACAGTATCAGTACCTGAAAGTATATACTTGAGACCTAAATCTGTCATTTTGATAAAGTACCTTTGGCTCTGGACTGTATTACTACCAAATAAGAAAATTTTTTTGTCTTCCCTGATAGAGGTACTTAATGATATTAAAATTTGAATTATGCTGATTTTGCTAGATAAGGCAGATGGCTGTCCTATAAAATACAAAACACAATGCCCCAATTCTATCATTGATGAGTAAATTGAGGAACAAAAAATAAGAAGAGAACATGTTTATAGAATTAAACCTTTCTAATGGTAGGTATTAAGAATACTAGGAAACAATTTTGATACAAAGTAAATGTTAATAACTGAACAAAAACATAATGGAACTGTTGTACTGTTAACATGACAGAAAGGAGTTCAGGATCTCTATTTATGTTCAGAATAATTTTCTATTCATTAATATTTCTCTATAACATAATTAAAGAAGCCTGGAAAATACTTAAATTATAGGTCATCAGTATGACCACACATCCTAATCTATTTTTAGGCATGATAAATATTTTACTCTCGGGAATGTTGGGATAGCTCAGCAGTTGAGCACTTGTCTCACAATCACAAGGTCCAGTGTTCGATCCCCAGCCCCAGCCCATGCAAATCCACATGCTGAACTGTGGTGCAATGCTAACCAACAGGATGGCTTAGTGGTGAAGGTGCTCCCCTCCCATGCTGGAGGCCCCCAATTCAGTTCCCATCCTGCGCGGTCCCACATCCACCTGTGTGGAATGAAATCATGTCACCACTAATGATGTACAACTGTGGAGACAGCTATGCCCCACCCCGCCCCTCTCTCACTCACCACTCAAAAAGAACAAAGTAAATCTTTTAAAAAAAAATTTTTAATCTCACTTGGTTATTACCAGGATACTATCCTACCAAAAATGTCCTCAAAAACCTTAACAACAATGCTACAAGGTTTGTACTACTCTTATAGATTAGGAAATTGCACCATGGAGAGGTTTACAAAATTGTTCAAGATGACAAAGCTGATAAGGCAAAAAGCTAAGCTATAAGCCTAAAATAAATGTTTCTGGTTTCTATCCACACCATTTGTTTGTGTAATTAATATCAACTGCAGTTAATTTTCTGGGTGAGTTGATATTGTTAGTTAAATGCAACCGCCATAGGAAAACAAATTCTGAATTACAAATAAATTTTATGTAACAAAACGTTTCCTGTAAATTGGGCACTCTTTTTGTACTTCATCACATCCACTGTACTGGATACAATAATACTGTGGGGATTAAAACACAGGTAGATGTTTCAAAAGCACATTAAAATGTAGAGCCAGGCAGGACGGCATTATAGTACAATAAATGCTTTTGAGCTTAGCAAGCACATGATTTAATACAGCTTGGTTCGAATACTTACTAATTCACAGTTCACTTTGTTCTGTTTTCTTTCATTTTGAAGATCTACAAAACCTAAGAATTAGAGTAAACAGCAGAAATTTGAGTTTTTCTAAAATCTCCATTTGTTATTTTATTGCTTTCTTATTCTCCATTTTCCTGCTTCTAGCAATCTTCAATAGACCTACAAGATACCTTTTTAACATCTCTTGTGCTTCCTACTTTCATTTGGTTATTAATTCTTGGCTTTATCCCAGAAATCTTTGTCAAATCTTAACTTTCACATCTACAAAACCACTGTCACAATCTCACTTATATTCATCTCAAACTTTGATGTTGCAACCGGTTCCCCTAACTGCAGTAACTCTTAATTATTCATGTTCCTCTAGGGAGATATAATTTTATGACAGAAGAGAAAGAAATTATTTTATCTTATTTTTAAAAAGCTCCTTGATGCCATAAATTCAAACTTTTTCAGTTGACAAACAAAGCTCCTAGTAATCAAGCCCCAAACAATCATCTCCAGTTTATCCATCGCCATTTCCTTACTCTCAGTGGACTTGTTCCTGGTTCCCTGTTTAACAGTTTTGTATGGTTCCCTCCACTCTAACTATACTGTTCCTTCTTCCTGGAATGTCCTTTTAAACCTCTTACTCAATCTTGAAAGTCCAGCTCAAATCCTGCCTTTCTTGAAGATATCTTTCCTCTAGACATTAAGCTACAATAATTTGTTTTCATCTACATGATAACAGGACACATTTTACAGTTATTCACTATTTATGTCTAGGTATCTTTCCAAACAGAGGAGGTCCTTAAGGATAACAAGCATGTTTACTCCATCTTTATAACCAAGTTTGTAATGCAGAGCCTGGCACTGTATAGGTACTTGATTAGCGTTCATTGTTTATAGGATTAAGAGTACAATGTTAGAATGATACCAACACAATGGCAGAATAAAAAGTCCCAGGCCTCACTTCCCCATGTAAACACCAATTTAATAATAACATTAGGAACAAAATACCTTTATAAGATTTCCAGATTCCAGTTAAGACACTGTAGTATCCCAGGCAAGTACAGAGCCAAGAACAGCCGTTTAGATGGGTAAGAGGAAAATTTCACTGTACCCAACTCAGTCCTTCCACCAAGTCAGGTCAGATCAGCACCAGATTACTCTAAGTTGGAACTTCTCCCTCAGTGAGAGGGAGAAAAGAATGAAGCAGATATCCAAGATTCTGGCTTTTCATAAGGAACATCTAAAGAATCACTTTCTCTCTCATCCTACTCTTAACCAAGGAGTTAAAAAAGTTATACACTGAAAACTACAAAGCACTGTTTAAAGAAATTATGAAAGAAGATACAAATAAATGGAAAGATATCTCATGTTCATAAATTGGAAGACAAAATTATTATGATGTCCATGCTACCTAAAGTGATCTACAGATTCAATGCAATCCCTATCAAAATCACAATGGCATTTTTTACAGATAGAAAAGCAATACTAAAATTCATATAAAACCACAAAGGACTCTAAATAAACAAAACAATATTGAGAAAGAAAAACAAAGTTGGAAGCCTCACATGTCTTGATTTCAAAACATATTACAAAACTACAGTAATTAGAACAGCATGGCATTGGCATAAAGACAGTCATATAAACCAGTGGAACAGAATAGAGAACCCAGAAATAACCTCATGTATATACAATCAAATGATCTTTGACAAGGGTGCCAGGATACCTAATGGAGCAAAGGCAGTCTCTTTAACAAACTGTGCTGGGAAAACCGAAATCCACATGCAAAAGAATGAAACTGGACCTTTATCTTCTTTTACCATCACAAAAATCAACTCAAAATGGATTAAAGACTTAAATCTGAGACCTGAAACTATAAAACTCCTACAAAAAAAACATAGAAGAAAAAGTTTAATGGCATTGGTCTTGACAATGATTTCTTGGATATGATACCAAAAGCACAGGTAACAAAAGCAAAAATAGACAAGTAGGACTATCTCAAACTAAAAACCTTCTACACAGAAAATGGAACAATTAACAAAGTGAAAAACAACCTATGCAATGGAGGTAAATATTTGTGAATCATTATCTGATAAGGGGTTAATATCTAAAATATATAAAAATCTCTTATAACTCAACAGCAAAAAGTACTACTCAGTTTAAAAATGGGCACAAGACTTCAATACATATTTCTCAAAAAAATACATACAAAAGACAAACAGGTACTGAAAAGATGTTCAACATCACTCATCAACAGGAAAATGTAGGGATGCTGGGATAGCTCAACAGGCTGAGCACTGGCCTTGCAACCGCAAGATCTGGGGATTGAATCCCAGCCCCGGTCCATGAATAGCCATATGCTGAATTGCAGCATTGTACAACTGGTAACTGCCAGGACGGCACGACAGCAAAGGTTCTCATCTCCCATCAGGCTTGAGGATATCAACTCTTAAGTGTTGGTATGAGTTCTCCCATTAAGAAAAAAAAAAAAAGTAATTTAGGACCATTCACAAACTATCAAACTCTATCCCAAATCCAATATTCTCTTAAATAAGACAATGCATACAAAAGTACACTGTAAACTATAGTCATAAATAAGTAATTTATAGTTATATGTTGATAAGTTTATATAGTTACATATTAATAGTTTAGCAGTATTTACATATTTGTATCATAATTGTCATATATTGCTAATTTCTAGTGTAATCTGTGAGTTTTATGAGATAATCAGCCTTCAGGATAGCTTTAGGATTACATATAAAATATTAGTACTGTTACTTGATAGTAAAGGTGTCGTTTATCAGTCTTTAATACATTGTGTTCTAGTTAAACTAACATTTATCCAGTGTATCATTATTTTTTTCTTATATAGCAATCGTCTGCACCAATCTTCCCCACACAAAGTAGCTAATATAACACAACACATACCACTAGCCAGGTATTAAGAGAAAAACGCTGTCCTTATTTCATATCATTTTGTAACTCTATATGCTAGAATCCAAATCCTTTGTATTCATTAGGTGACAAATATTTGTTAATGGTATGTTTCTAATTCTAAGCAGGAAATCCAACATTTTAATAATGTTAATAATATAGTACATAATACTAAACATTAATACAAAAGCCATTTTTAAAAATTCTAGACCTTTTTTATTTTCTTTAAAAGCTATGGGGAAGCCAGGATGGCTCAGTGGGTTGGGCGCTCACTTTGTAGCGCCGGGGACCCAGGATCGAGTCCCGGCCCCGGCCCCGCCCGTGCGGATCCATGTGCTGGGCTGGTGAGTTCCCCCAGTTCAGTTCTCTCTCTGTCTCTGTCTCTGTGTCTCTCTCTCTCTCTGTATCAAAAACAATAAAATAAATAAATAAATTTAAAAAGAAAAAGTATTTGGGGGAAGCCGGGATGGCTTAGTGGGTTAAGCGCTCACTTTGCAGCGCCGGGGACTGAGGATCGAATCCCGGCCCCAGCCCTTGCGGACCCATATGCTGAACTGGGAGCTCCCCCAGTTCAGTTCTCTCTGTCTCTGTATCTCTCTCTCTCTCTCTCTCTCTCTCTCTCTCTCTGTCAAAAACAATAAAAATAAAATAAATAAATAAATGGCAAGAAAAAGTATTTTAAAAAAAAAGAAGAAATGCTTAAAAAAAAAAAAGCTACCTATAATAATGTCGCTTTTATGGTTTACATATGCTCTAGTCTCTTCTCTTAATCTCTTTATCTCTTCCCCTAATATTATTTTTCTAGTCATTGTAGGTTGCCTTTTTCACCTTCGTAAATTGCCTCAAATTCTTTGTGCATTCAGACAAGTTGTAAATGTTTTAAAATAACACTTAAAAAGGTAAAACAAATTAAACATAATTGTTCAAAACTTTAAATTTCCATGAATATTTTAACCAAATTAACTGAAAGATATTCTGCAATGATGCAAAATGAAGGTTGGATTTAATTATGTAATTTTAGACAGAAGACTTCATCAAGTAAACCAAAATTTCTATTTCAATTACTCTAGCAAATCTGTTGACAACTTTTTAACTGAAACTATCAAAGATTTGAGGGGGGTAGGAAGGCTATCTACTTAAAATGTGGCTTATTAAGATTTATCCTGCCTGCCCCAACTTTGTTTTCTATCTCTACCTAGTATCTTGAAACCACTTTTATTCTCTAATCTTAGAAAACTGCCTAAAAGACTAATTTTAAGAAGCACAAGTGATGCTGAGATAACTCAACAGGTTGAGTGCTTGCCTTGCAACCACAAGGTCTGGCAATTGAATTCTGGCCCCGGCCTGTACAAACCCATATGCTGAACTATGTCACAACTGGTAAACAATGTCAGCAAAGGTTCTTGCCTCCCATGTGGGAGGCCCCTGGTTCAATTCCTGTCCCACATGGCCCCACATCCACCTTTATGGAATGAAACTATATCACAATTAATGATATACAATTATGGAGAATGCTGTGGGCCCTCCACCCTTTTCTCAAACAATAAAATAAATCGAAAGGAAAGAAGGAAGGAAGAAAGGAAGGAAGGAAGGAAGGAAGGAAGGAAGGAAGGAAGGAAGGAAGGAAG